>JAPYZA010002041.1:0-41858 GCA_030522685.1 Eupelmus azureus
GTACAAATCACTCTTACTCTACGTCTCACAGAAACATAATTGACAGTTTAGCCAAACCCTTCAACTAAGCATGTCCTAGCCCATACCGAAAAAAAACATCATTCCACCGCCCAAGTAGTCATCGAGCGCATATTGTCCACACACCACTCCCACAGCTACTCCAGAGGAAGTCCACCCCAGAAGTGTCTGCGCACAATCATGTCCATCCATGATGCCCCATCACACATACCTCAACTGCAAATGCGCCTCGCACGTGCATCACATCTCCCTCAGCCGCACAGCTCAACGATCTCGCACATCGCAAAAGCATCCAGCGCGGCCCTGAACCCGAACGAAACCGTGAAGAAAAGTCGCCCCCGTGGCCCACATTATCCTCACCCAGAGTCCCGACTCACCTACTCCTAAATCATTACCCCCCTAACCGATGCTCCTGCCAAGGTCGCGTCCTGCGGAGCACAGCTTCGCCAAGGGGAGCCAGCTAGGAAACGAGGACACAGCGGGAAGGTGCACACTGTGACGTCGTAAAAGAGAAACGTATTCCGGCTTCCGTCGACTCGTCCTTTTCTTATATACTCGGAGTGAAAGCTGCGCAACGGAAGCGAGCCAGAGGGATGATTTTTGGCCGCGCACTGCCACCGTTTTTACCGTCTTATTCTTCTCTGGGCTGAGGCCGAGAGCTACACCCCCGCTGAGCGACGCTGATGAGAGTCGATTGTTGAGCTGGCTGGAGAGCCTGAGTGTAGACATCTAAGTTAAGGGAGGACGTTGGGGAGGTAGAGAGAAAGTTGGATGGTGGAATGTGGAGGTGCGGTTTTCACTTTTTTTTTATCTGGGGCGATCGGGTGCAAATGGATTTAAGCGGGGTTGGGGTGAGGTGGAGAGATTTTTTTGGGAGTTTAGTTTTCGAGGGCTGTAGTTGTTAGGCCGAAAGAGAAATCTGGAAACGTAAAAAAGATCGGGCGATGGATGTCTTAGTTTCGGGGGTCTAAGTAGGGAAAATGTTAGTGTGCTGTAGTTAGTGCGTTTTCTGCAGTATCATTAATATATTATTAATTTGTTTCGTAGCTGTAGAGTAACGTTACATTTTGCATTTCGTGAAAATAATGTTGTTTTTAAAGTTAAATGATCCGTAAAATTCTTTGTTCTTATAAGTACTTTGTATTACAATTGAACACAAAGCACTTGCAATTTATTCAAAATAAACCTTAAAATGTTTTATGATTATCTCGTGCAAATAAACGACTAACAGTATTAATAATATCTTTAACATTTATAAAATACCATCGCACGAATAAAGCACAAATTGAAACAAATTAACTGCGCATCTGCGTTCGAAACCTCTACATTGCGTTATAAGAGTTTTTCTCTTGTTTTTGTACAAACAGAATCTCCTGCAGCTTGTATTCATTTTGAAGCAAACTCGTGTTCTAAGCTCGCAGCGGTCTTCTCGTAATTAAGAAATACGATCTACGCTGCAGGAGGAACGTCTATCGAGAAAATGAAAGATAGGCTTTTAGTTGAGTTATTTCCAGGCTGTTTTGTATAAAAGAGCGATTTTTTAAGGTGACTAACTAAAATGAATGTAGGAGGCTGCCGCGCGAGAATTGGAATTGAAAAGGCCGAAGACGCAAAAACTTGGTTTGGAAGTATAAATTGCCTGGGAGAACCTGTTTCGAAAAATGATTTTGAAATAAATTAATTTATATACGCTATGTGAATTGTACAAACGTTGTTAAAGCAACGTTTATATTGTATTGAAATAGCTTTTATTCTTTCGTAATGACTTTTATACAAAAGTTTATAAAGCCATTTCGTTGAATTCTCCAATTTAAATATTGATAATTGAAATTTAAAAGTTTCATTTGTTCAAAATTCGTTTTTTTTCTTTTCTTAAAACTCATTTGCGAAAATTGTAATTATAAAATTGAAATATTACATTTACGAGAGCAAACATTAATGCTATAAAAACAAACATTTGAGCTTTTGCAGTACGAATTACTAATGGAAATTATTTCAATATTTAAAATAGTTAGGGTGATTCATAATTACATCGCATTTAATAAATTCATGATTCATATAAATTTAGATTCGCATCCATAATTTTTATTAGTGCACTTTCATGCTTTCAGTTTTCATGCTGTAAAATCTAATTTCTCTAAACATATTCAAAAATACAGTAAACCATCCATCCCCTTTATCGTCACCAATACTATAACAATCCTCTCCTTTCTCAACCACCTCACCCCACTCAGCATCACGTCACCTCTACGGAAACCTCCAAGTACATACAGCCCACCACTCAAGAAGAGCAGCCGCGCAAACACGAAGGACGAATTAATCCGCGAAACGCTCCGGATTAATTTCCGTCGAAATCTCGGAGGATTAGCGTCAGATAACCGTCTGCATACGGGCACCAAATTGATATCGGATCCGTCTTGGAGGAGGCCAAGAATCGAGGAGGACGACGCGGGGGCGGTGGGAAGGTTCGCGCGATTCTCGCCATTATCGTGCAAATTTTATGAGGATGCGCGAGGATTACCTGCCTTTACTCTTAGACGGGGGCGCTGTTTTCCCCGAGATTCCGTTCAAAAGTTACAAACGATGTTCTGCTAAGTAGGGACTGAATCATTGATGGGGATCGGCGCCTATTTGCTGTTGTTAACGCAAGGATAGACTGGTTAATAGAAATGAGCGATGGCGTAAACATGATTTTTTTGTTTATAGTCTGTTAGGAATTTTGTATAAGGAGAGTAATTATATATTCGAGTAATTTTGAGGGCATAGCTTTTGTTCGCTGCAAGTATAAGAAAACTAGCTAGAGTACCTATAATATAAGATTCATCAAACTAAAATCTCAATTTAGTATCGAGAAAATTAATTTTTCTTGCACAATATCTCCAACTGATGCATCAGCTAGCAAACAATAAACCAACAAAAAAAAACTCCCTCTCAAGCACGCCAATAAGAATCAAAGAAACTCTTTGTTTCAGTCCTCCATTCCCAACCGATTCTAAGCGCGCCTAAGAAGAAAGAAAAAGCCCCAACGAACTTGGTACCATCGCACAGACGAAACAGAAAAAGAGAATGAACCGATTACGCCGGCTCCACCTTCACCCCCTCGCGTCTGGGCAGAAAAAATCCTCTTACGCGCTGGTAACGAGAAACAGACGTTTCGGCGCCGAGGAAAAGTGTGTTTACGCAAAAAGAGGAGCGGAAAAGCGCGCAGTGGCGAAATAACGAGAGAGACATAAAGATCGTCGGCGAGCTGGAATTGAAAGGGGGAATAGTAACGGAGACGAATGAAAGAGAATCGCTCGTCTGCTGGAATCGCGGGGGGCGTGTGTGTATAGGCTTGTCATTGTCTCAGCCTTTCGCGCAAATATCACCGCCATATATACATATATGTATACGTATATAGATGGAGGGGTGCGCTCGCTTGAGTGGAGAGCGGCTATCGCCACGAAAAGGCAGCAGAGGGAGGATTTTCGTAATGGATTGAGGAATGGTTTTGTTTTTGCGGCGTGGGTAAGATAGTGTAAAGTTAGAGCGCTCGAAATTTTGGTGCGCGGGGTTTTGGAAGAGGGATTGTTAATTTAGATAAAAAGTTGGTTTCAGAGCGGAGAGATTTTGCCAGAGGATGTACGAGGATGGATTTAGGAGAAATTTCTTAAGCCGCCGTTCGCTGGTTTATTGTTGCAGTGCTTATCTGGTTAATTAAAAATCGTGGCTGTGGGGTTTTATTTGAGTGTAGTTTCTTTCTGGCTGGGAATTGATTCAGCACATTGATAAACATGTGGAGTTTTAATTTGTGCGATCTCCGGAAGTGCTCGCTTTTAATTTACATCGATTGTTTGTCTGCATTTTAAATAAATAGTTTATTGTCAATTACGAACATACATTGGATCCTTTCTAAAATTCTTAAACTAATACCTTTTACATTTTCTCCAACGTCAGTATTTTATACATATTTTAAGAAAGCCTCATTATACCATAATTCAGTCACCCGGAAATTCAACGAAGCACTAATCTAACATTGACAAAACAAGCAAGCTCCGCTTTAAACTCGAATTCCAGTCTCTGTAAAAAGCTTCATAATTCAGCAACGATTTGAATAATTCAATTTAATAATCACATGGCACACAGCACGCTCCAACCAAGTTCCACATTCTCTTCACTGTTCTCTCCCCTCCCACCCCCACACTCGCAGAATGTCCCCAGTGAAACAAAGTGAAAACAAAGCCGTCGTCCGGCAAAGAGAAGCAGAGTCGCTCACATACATACGTCTTCCTCGAATAAAGAAGACACACAGACATGCCGAAAGCGAGAGACAGAAACAACGAAGAGCAGCCCTTTGAGCGAGGGCAGGAGTCGTGATATTCCAGAGGAGCGAGCGGCTGTGATAACACAAGCGCGGCTCGCGCGCGCCGGATTTCATTAGGGGCCGAGAGCTTTTTCGGCAAGCTCGCTCGTACGGCTCACGTAAATTAACGAGCGCAAGCTCGTACATAGTGCGGGAATGCGTTTATTGCGAGACCTGCGCGCACATAGTGAGAGAGCCGGCCGCGGCGCGCTGGCTTTTTAAATTGGGCGTGAATTTTCTATTGGAGCTTTTAGCGCCGAGGTGGAGGCTTGCGCGCGGTCGAGTTTTATTTTTAGAGTGGCCGATAAAAACAAGCTTTCGGCTTTGAATTTTGCAGTGACGAAATTTTCGGCGGGGGCTTGCGAGAATGCGGATTTTTTGCTATTCTGTTTGAGGAGTGCGGTGGTGGCGAGGTAAAAGGAGAGGCGAAGGTGTGAGGCTGAAATTAGAATTATAAAAATGTTTTTATTATGATTGCTTTTTTTATAGTGGAATTTAAAATGTTGTTATTTTGCAAATTAGTGTTCGTGATGTATGTATGCAAATATATTGTGTAATATGTTTTATTTATTAGTCAAAAAGATGAAAACTTCACAATTATTACCGACAGCTATTCTGAATAAATTTTCCAAAACATATAGTCTTCCAAAAATTCATTAGAGATATCGCTCGGAACGTCTAGACCTCGAAACATAAACGAAAGATATTCCAGAAACTGAACCAGCCATTTTCTCGGGACAAAAACCGCCCTAAAAGCTCGAGCCAACCTATTCTTTTTCACGATCCGCCTGCATTTACTTGGCTTGTCAAAAATGTCCCGAACCGTCTAGACTGCATTAAAATACATGCATGCTCCCACGACCAAGCTCAAAAATTCACGTCGAATCATATGCATATACCCCGCCATTAATTTAAAACGCTGTCACAGTCAAACAAAAAGTCATCCAGTCATAAAAATTACCGTCTCCTCCACAAGCTCCTCTAAAAAAAAAGTACTTCAACCCTTCCTCTCTCTCATACACGTACACGTATCACCGGTCAGCTCCTCGTCATCAGATAACAAGCCCACGGCTGCACGTAACACCAGCTTGACACCATCCGAGAAAGCAGCCAAAGATCTCTTCATTGTCCGAGTCTCTCTCTCGACGGGGGAGGTCGCCATGACCCACTGTCGCCTCTCTCCGAAAGAAAAAAACAAAGAAAGGACATCTCGGCTAGCCTGAAAATTATACGACCTTTTTATCTCCCATCTGCGCTGCGTATCCTGAATTAACGAGTGGCAGAGAAATCACCTAACCATGAGCCAGTCGCTTTTTTCCATATAGGGGACACATCGCGCATTTTTCCGCGCGCGTAGGGCGCATCTCGGAATGTAATCTCAAGACGGGCATCTTCAGCAGCTTTCTCCAAGCGCGAAGAGGCAGCTACTTCCGACTGCAGCTCACGTTCCGAAGAGCGAGCTTCCACTTCAGTTTCGGCTGCGTTTTTATTGGGCGGCGATGCTGTGTTTGGGGCCCGGTTATTTAAATCGTATGCTGAATTTGTTTTTCTGGGAAGGTCGGAGAGTTTTGGATTATGCGTGGTTTTTGGGTTTGGTGAATGAGAGATGCGGGCGTGACTAATTGTGGGAAAAACACGGGGATGGAAATTATTGCGGTTGGGTTGTGGAAGTATGGTTTTGAGAAAGTGGTGCGTGATGAGGTCGGAGCGTTGATCTTGTTATGATTTTATGAGCTTTCGTGTGAGGACTGAGTTAAGCTGATTATATTCTCAATATTTTTTGTTTATACTGCATTGTGCTCAAAAAAGCTTGTTAATTTCAACATTTTCATATTTTATTATTACTAAAAAGGCAAAACAATGAATAAAAGTTATGTTTTACGATCAATAAAACATTCACGAATAACTACAAGAAAAAAATCTGCATCAGCATCACACAAACCCAGCCCCACAACTCCACTTAAAAATTCCTCCAGCTCCCCGCGTATATATTTCAATCCCGAAATTTGACCAAGCCTCTAGCTGCATCAGAGATTTCTTCCCCAGATAAAGCCGAGCGCGCCGAGACTTGGCTTGCAGTGCCAAATTGAAAGATCAAGGGATTACAAGCTTATGTATAAACCTACCAAAGGATCCGCGCTCGTAAAGGTAATCTTTGTTTTCCTCGACGGAGAAAGCCCATGGCAACTTGGCGCATACAGGCCCTTCGCTAAGGCTATCCTTGGTCCTGTCGTTTAGGATCATTAAGGGATAAGGATGCTAGAGGTTCGCGGAGGAATCGCGTGATAAAAATAAAATTGGGTCCGGTGAGAGGGGTTTTAGATTGGCGCCTGCTGGGAGGTTTTGGAGTTTATGCTGATTTTTTTATTGGTTTTTTGAATCGTAAAGCGACACTCGCGTCGTGTTTGTTGTGGTGTTGGGTTGTTTAATAAATTTTGTGCGAGTGTAAAAGGTATTTTTGAAAAGAAGGATGTTGAAGGAAGTTTTGGAGGATATACGTTATTGAAGATATAAGTAAGTTTAAATCATGGTTTATGTTGATTATTCAATGTAATTCGCCTACTGTTAGTTTGCCACTCATCATAAATCACTTAAACCAATGTAAAGACAACTTTTGCAGCCATCGTCAAAGGCAAGCGTTTACATTTACCGTCACAATCTAATAACACACACCCATCCCTTAACCAAAAACAATCCATGCTAATTTTTCCGTTTAAACAAGCAATAAATTACATTCAGCCGCAAGCTTAATAACCCAAACTATCCCCGGGCATACCTCGACACTGCGCCCATAATTCGCTTGTTAATCCCCCTATTACACCCACCCGAGAAATCACTCCCTCTCTCTCTTCTCTCCAAATAACATAATTCTGAAAAGCAACAAATCACCCAGCGTAATCGTCGCGGTATATACGCCACCAGCAGCCATAAAGCTTCCGCTTGCAAAATTTACATCGGCAAGCCAGAGGGAGCCAGCAGCGTAATGTCATAATGCCGCTGGTTAAAGTCAAACGATCTTCGGGGCCCGCTGCACTCGGAGCCGGCCGGGTGGTAAACCAATAAACGGAGCGTTTATCCAAGGCACGCGTACGTGGAGGGATAGATGCAGGTAGGTACCTGCCCCGGGGAGCAGCCCGGGGAGTAACTTTCTCTTCTGCCGGCTCCTGGAAGGAATTTTGCTGGGTCTTAACTGGATGTTAAAGAGCCTGTGAGAAAGAGAGACGTGTCTTTTTTATTACGGGGTGGAGAGATAATAGAGACGCGGGGTAATAGGGGCAAGGTGTGCGTCGCGCCAAAAGTGAAATCGTCTTCACCGAATTCGTGTGGGCGAGGGAGACAAAGAAGAGAAAGTTTGCTGCTCTGGTCTCGTTTATTCTTTTTTTTCCCCAAATTATCGGATGGCGGAGATAAAGGAGCGGCCGATTGTCCTTTTAACGGCGCTCACGAGTTTTTAGGATCCGTGGAAAGCGGCCTTTTGTTTTCTATTTTTTCTATTCCCCCACCTTCAGGGTGGAGCCGTAAACGCGAGAGGTTCCGGCTGATTGCAGTTAAAACAATTCCCGAGCACTTCAGCCGGCCCTTAAACGCGTCCATCTGCGGCGCGGGCAAAAAATGTTTTCACGGACTTTCGCGAACTGCGCTAGTATGCGGTGTTCGGGAAGCGCGAAGGAAGTTTTAGGGGAGGGCTGTTTTTTGCGTTTATGGACTGCGAATGGCGCGTTTCTTACGGAGGATGGTTTCTTCGAGTGCGGTTGGAATTTTAGTGGTTTTGAAGTGTGAACGTGTTTTTTTTTATTTTTCTTACGGTCTGTAATTCTTTGGGAACGAGTGGGAAAAAGTGTTTTCCTTTCGGTAAGAAGGATTTTATAATGGCATTGTCGTCCTGAAAGTTTTATGCTTGTGTTTTATTGAAGTTTATTGCTTCTTGTAATTTCGCCTGGTGTTTAAGCTCTCTTAATCCTTTATTAAGTATTTTTTATTTGATATTTAAAATCGGTAACGTTTGGTTTTATACTGATATTTATTATGTAATTATCCAAACATTTTACTTTCACGTTTTCACGATTTTTATAATCCTTATTCGCAAACTGAAATAAATTTAAAAAAATTGAATCTTCCATGAATACAGCTCATGGCTCATTAAATGTTTTCAGAGCTTAAAAAAGTGCGAGGAACTTTGAGGGAAAAAAGATTGCCTTTTTTCGTGTTTACGAGCCGTAAGTAGCGAAACCTGTCATAAACTCCGCAAAGCTTATAAGACTCCGTTGATTGCAGTTAAAACGGTTAAAAAATTCGAAGGTGGGAAAATTCTTTCGCAAGCGCAACATCTGCATATAATGAGCTTTCTCGTAAACTTGACGTGACTTTGGAGAGCGCAAAAAATGTTCATAAACACTTGTATAATTAAAAGTATGTTTATGCTTCGCTGTCAGTTTCTTTTTTTGTCTAGTTGTTATTTAAAACAAGCGGCGAGCTGTTTCTCTGATATTAAAAATCCGAGCTAAGTTTAATAAAAAATATATAAATTATTCCTTTACTAAAAAAAACTACACCGTTTTCAGAAAAGAAAAATTTCGGTGCTTCCACATAAAGAAAAAAAATTGAAGACTAACAGAATTTTACGAGCTGGATTACCCGCAGACAAACATTCGTAAAGTACGAGGGACGTCGAGAAAGGGTTTTTATGCGTTTATGGTCCGCAAGTAGTAGCGAAGCTCGTGTCATAAACTGCGCTGCGAGCCTCCTGATGGTTCTACTGATTGAAGTCAAATCGTTTAAAAAAACAAAAAAAGCGCGCGCGCGTGCTGTTCGAGGAAGAAATTCCTTTTTCCGTTTGCATAATTTGCAAGTCATGAGGACTGTCATAAACCCCGGGAGCATAAAAAATTCCGCGCAACAGCGCAAAGCGATTCTGAAAATTTTTAATTATTTGACGATATTAAAAGTTTATTCGGGTTATTTATAACTAGCGCTTTATTATATCACACGCGAGTAATATTATAACTTTAAAGAAACGCGCGCGGTAATTGATACATCGTAAAATCTCGAAAATATAAAAAAATAATTCCATAGAGCGTACATTATCTTTTTATTTTCAAACGCTCCTCGACGCCTAATCCATAAATAAACATTTACCATCCACCGTAAATCGCAGAATTATTTTACCCAGGATTACAACAGCTCCGCTCTTTTTAATCAAACCACCTCTCGCGTATACCCAACGCAGAAAAAAAGCGGCAAACCACATTTAAAATTCTATAATCGCAAAAGCAATAATCTCCTTTAAATCTCCTACATAAAGGCCGCGCGCGCTCGGCTCCTGAAGAATCCTATCAATTAAGCCCGAGCAACAAATTTTTGCCGGCTCGCGCATCCGAGATTACCGCGCGGCATTCAGATCTTCATCGCGCGATAAATCCACGCGAAAATGAAATACGCCCCTTGAGAAAGATGTTTTAAGCCGAAAAACCTGCTTCCACTCCGCGCTTCTTGAATAAAAAAGAGAAGGGAAAAAAATAAGGAACGCAGAAGCGCTCGGCCATCCGCAAGCGATAAATATCATTTTATCGCTTTATAAAGCATTTAGTCGCGCGGTGGAAATAGCCTCTGCCCGATGCTCAAAACAAAATCCTCGGCAATGAGAGAAGCCGGGGAGGGAGAAAAAAGAGAGGATGCATCAGCTCCGGGAAAATTTACGAGGCGTACTGGCGTCTTTATTTCGGGACGCTCGGACGTCTAATCCGCGGAGGACTTTACGGCTGGAATACACAGATCCATAAAGGCTTGATAGCGCGTCCAGGCTATTAATCGCGCATAAGCGATTACTTAGGAGGCGCTTGTGTCTGATTTACACCGTTAAGTCAGCTGAAATTTTTCTGTTTCTTTTTCTGCTTCATGACTCTACCCTTTTTTTTCTTGGCGAGTGTTTCGAGTTGTGTTTTACTAAGCAGGCAGGGAGGCTAACGTTTAGTATGTGAGAGAGAGAGGGAATGTCTATGCTGGTTTTCTTTGCGAGGCGTTTTTTTTTTATTTTCGATAAACGCGAAATTCCAAGCTGAGAGGGAGAGACGAGCGCGTGATTTACCGCTCGTAATTTTCTTAGCCGTAAACACGACAGCGATGGCCTTTCTTCTTCGGCTTTTTTCTCCGCTTTCCTCTTGGCCCTTTCTTGCTACTCCTATCTTCGTCTCTCTCTCTGTCTTTTCACTTTATCGCCTCGTCTTTGTTCAAGTGCATTTTTTTTACACTCTGAAGTCGTTTAACGATTTATTTTCATATTTAACTATCCCGTTTCTTTGATCAGTTTTTGCTTTACAGTTTTATTTTTAATACCTGTAAATTATTTATAGTAATACACATGTGAATGTGTTTTCGTCTTACTGGATTAATATTGAATTCATGACAAAAGCTAATCTGGTATCTTTTTATTACCTGTTAAATGAACATTAAATTTCTGCTTACGTTTTTAGAGACAGAGCTTGTTAAATTTTGAAAACTGCTAAAAAATTCCACCACTGTTCAAAACTTAGACAACAACATTTTATTAGCAAAAATTAAAACTCTCCAAAAAATATTCATCATCATTCCAAAGCCTCCAAAACAACAAACAGCGCCGAAAATCATTCTTTCCTCATCGCGCTTTCTCCTTATAAAATCCCCATTTTTATTCCGCACTTACCACGCACGTCCCGCCGTTCGATTGTCCCTCTCCGCGGGTAACCACCGCCACGCGCGAAATATAAAAAGAGGAAACACGTCGCATAAGACAAAAAGCCGGGGGCGGGATAAAACCCATACACACACACACACACACACATACAACCACAGGCATGCATAAGAAATAAAAAGTCACGCGCGACTTTACGGCGGCCATCAGTTTCGCCGCTTTATATCTCATTACTCGCGGAAGCGCGTCGCGTAAAGCGCGGCCTTTTTAAGATTCGCGCGCTGAACAGATGCGCGCTCGCAGGGGAGATGATGCATCGGCCATTTTTCGCCGGCGCGCCGTATAAACGCAAGCGGGGGTCCGGTTTTACGCGTAAACTGCTGTGTACGCATATATGCGCGAGCGTAAAGTTGACAGGAGGTGAGGCTGGGGTATAGGTGCGAGAGGAGAGGGCTGGGATGGAGGCGGGAAATGCTGGGAAAGCGGATTTTTTAGTGCGCGATAATGAGTGAGATATGCTTTGTGTTTGGCTTTTATGGGCTGATAATGATGCTGTAAGTGGTCGTGCGTTGTGTTTTATTTGGATAGGGCTGCTGTTTTGCTGGATGGTTTAGAGAGGTGGTATAATGGGTGTGAGGGGGGATGGCGAATTTGATGAGATGTATGCAAATTACCGGTGGCGCTGAGTTCAGATATTTGATGATAAAGTACGAAAAATATGGAATGTGGAGGAGAGGCGATGAATTCGGCTCAAAGTAGGTTTGTGGGGAGGGTTTCTCTATCTACTAAATTAGGAAAGTACTTGCATAAAGATAGAATGTACACCAAAAAGAAATTTTATCAAGCTGGAGTAATTGTTATTGTTTCTTTAAAACTTCTCAGATAATCAAATTAAAAGGTTAATCAATATAAATTCTCCTAGTATCCTTATTGTCTTTGTAGAAAATATTTTTAAAGAATTTTAAAGTACATAGTTATAAATATTCTTTTTGTCTAATCGGATCTTTTTGATCAATTTCCCGTAATTTAGCCTGTACTCATTCCATAATTTTTTTTTTTTAATAAAACGTACAATAACAGCTATAGATATTACTATCGAGTCAGGTCATCAAATTTCCCCAATTTTTTCATAACAATTCAATTCAACCCTAACACGCAATGCAGTCGATAATCCAAAATACGCTAATACAGCAGGAACATCAAACCAATATTGACACAAATTCATTTGCGCGCGACAGAAATGAAAATAAGCCAAGCCCGGCATTCCCCTTTCAAAAAACGAGTGCTCAGCATATTGAGCATCAGCAGCAGCAGCAGCGTCCACTCCTACTCCCTCTCTCTCCACCCTTTGCTCAGCGCTCTTATCCAAACTACAGATCGTAATCCTCGCCGGGCACAGCATCGTCCAGATCCGGCGACTACTACCACTCGAATCTCCCTGCCGCGTATAAAGCCCCGAAACGCGCTTTCGCGAGCAGAAAACGGGAGCCTCTCTCTTGAAATTGACGGCGATCCTAGAGAGAGAGAGAGAGAGAGAGATCCGTAGAAAACGGCCAGAAGGGCACGAACTCGCTCACCCTTTTTGCCGCTCCTCGATAATTTCGGCGTTAAAGGGGAGGCGCTAGGCGCACGTGTCGCCTTTCTCTCTCGATGAGCGCGCTCTTCCTGAGTTTTTAGTCGCTCTCCGGCGTGTCTTGTTCGGGTGGTAGTTGAAGGGGACGGACGCGGACTGGAGGAGTGTGTAAGAGAGGATATTTTGGGATGTTCTTTATTGTATTGATTTTTTTAAGGGGGGAGAAGGGGTACCTGCGATTAGGAGATGGGATTATGGAGAATAAGTGAGGTAGTGAGATGAACAAGGGGTTGGGTGGAGGATATTTTTGTACGGTCGTGCTTTTGGTTGTTTAAAAATTAAGATTGATGTGGATTTTAATGGGTATTGAATTTTTGTGTCTGAAATTATCGATAGGTGTTGACAAGTTGATCTGTTACTAACAATGAAAAAAGGCTATGTTTATTATTAATTTTGTCAAAAGAAGAGCAAGACTTAAAATCGAGTATGACTTTGATAATATTTTATGAGGCACTTCAACAAATCAAATTATTACTCGTTATAATTAGTACTTTCAAAAATTTTATGACGTAACTGAATGTTTTTTCTTACTATGCAAATACAAGACATTTTATAATTCTGAAATATGAAAGTAATTCTTTTATCCAAAAACATTTAGTTATGTATACTATCTTATATTTCACAATCCTTTGAAAAATCTTACAAAAAGCTTTTACGTAATATACTTATTTGCAAAAAATTTATGTTAATAAAAAATCGCTCTTAAGTCTACTTAAACCAAGCTCTTTTAACTTTCAAAGTGGCAAAAGCACGCCACTTTGGCTTATAAAAAAACCATGTAGAATAAAAGAACTCCAAATTCCACAAGTTCAAAAACACTTTGAAATTCATAATTTTCTGATAAAACCTCTCCTCGAAAAACCTACTGGTTCTTAGCACTACTGTGAGAAAAAAACACCTCGGGCGGCGACCCACAAAGCAAACCTCCCAATTCAAGAATCCACTCTACCCATTTTCACAAACGCCGCAACTCACACCTTAAATATCCCACCTTCTCAAAATACATACACACATACAAACACTCGGCATCGAATAAACCATAGTCGCACGCGCGTCATCGAAAAACGAGCGCTCGCGCATTCTTTCTCCCCTTAAAAAAAAATCCCCCGTGAAAAGCGAGCGTAAATCCTTGCAGATGCACACGCCTACAAAAGCGCAACGTGACGAAGGGACGGCCGCGCGCGTCAGCTTTATGAGAGCCTGTCAACGTCGCGCGCGCCTCTAGCTACTCGTCATTCTGCCTATATATATGCGCGCGCGGTCATCGACGCCGATGAATGCTGTATATATGCGAGCGTATATGTGTGTATATGTAGGAAAAGGCGATAGGATCGATGTGCGTTTTATCGAGCCGATACGCCCACGCGATAGGCGCGCGGATGTAAACGGTTTATTGCCGTAGGGGACGCCGCCGTCGGGTCCATTCGCGTGATTCTGTAAAAAGAAGTGAAGGAATGGTGGAGGCTATCTGATGTTTGTTGGGGGTGTGGAAGTAGTTCTGTGTGGATCTGCGTTTCAGATGCATTTAGCAGGTTATGATGCAGTAAGTTTTATGATTACTTCTGTATAGTATAAAATAGATGCATTGAAATATATTTAAATGTATAGAAATGAGTTAATTTTCATTTTCATAAAGTTAAATAAATAATGGAAACAATTGTAATTAGAAAATAGAATAGTAATAATTGAAAAACATTACTTTGGTTCACTTTGAACTCTTTGAAGAAACTAAATCCAGCATCAATCGAAAATCTAGATTCAAGCGACATCTAGTGACAGATGGATGAAATATCGATCTCGAATTCCTCTGCAACAGTAAATTTCCAAATGCATTATCAAATCACGTTCATCAAACGTTTACTAACACAACAAGCATCCAACATTTTCATAACCAAAGAAAAATCTAAACTCTATCATAAACACAAGCACAATAAACTCATCAATAAATCAAGCCGCAAAAATAAAATCCCAAAAGCAACTCATCACAAAACATTTTCTCCGCACAACAGGTATTCGCGCCATCCTTTTCAACAAATGCTGAATATGCATAAGCAGAAAAATTTTTATACGCCACCCTTTTATATCGACACTGAGGATGCGCATAGTTCGTCTGCTGCGACTGACGTTTCAATGAGACGGCAGCGCCTCCCGCGGCCGAAGAAATCACACAGTCGCGCAGAAACGACGCCGATTCGCAACGTATAAACGCCTGAGCTTTAACGTGAGCGAACAGCCAGCTTTGTGCGATGACTTTTAAATCATTGGCCTATTGAGAGAGGCTATGGCTCTGTGAAGCTATAGTGACATGCGTGTATGTGTGTGTATAAGCGCGCGACTCTGAAAAGAAAGACGAACGTGCGGTAAAATAGTCACGGCTCATTGTGCGTCGGATGGATATTGTGGGCTTTGATTTGCTGCTAACGAAGCGGATGAAAATTACATCAACGCGCTTGGTGGGTACGGCTTGAATGCTTAATTTATGGAACATTACTTTTTGTTGTTTTTGCGCCTTTTCAATTAGCTTTCCGCGCGGAAATAGTTTTTCGTTTGACGGATTTTCAGGAATTTTCGTTTTTCAAGATTTTGCACTTAAAATATCGTACCTTATGTACATTTTTGCGCGGCAGTGGATGGAATTTGACTTGAGTAAATTTTGAGAATATTCGGATACAGCTACAGCTTGTGCGGCTGACCTAGATTTTAGCTGTTTTAAAGTCGTGCGAGAGTTTTCTCTAGAGGCTCGTGCAATTTTTATGGGCTTCTTTGTTTTGCATGAGCAAAAAATGCGTAAATAAACAGTACACTTGGAATCGATTCCCAAAAGGGTAAACCGACGTTCAAAACGTAGACGTTTTTTGCTTGTTCTATCGCTTTTGCTTTGAAACTTTTTGACTTACTATTTCGAAATCGTAAAACCTTCTATTTTAAATAAATACACAAAAACTAACCGCCGAATGTGAATTTGAAAAAAACTGAATAAACAATAAGAGTATTTAGAAAGGCTGTCACAAAATAAAAGGTAGACTTGAATATACCACTTTTTATGTAATTTTTTCTCATATTTCCTTTTTAAATAGAACGCATTGATCTATTTTTATCTACAATCTCTGTACACAGTCACAATATTTCCTTATTTACATCTAAATAATAAGTCTCTTCAAATCAAAATCAGCCTTTAACAAACAACTCACCCCAAACTCTTCAAAAAAACTCAACCCCCTCCCCAAAAAACCAACAAACCGCATCTTCATCAAACAACCCAGCTCGTTTACACCCAGCCTACACAAAAAAGCCGTTCCATACCCACGCATCACCCACACCACACCCTCATGACTCGGAGCTAGCGCGAAAATTCGAGGCCTTTGTACCATATACACACACGTGCGCGTTCATCTCGCTTTTCCACGTTTCCAATCCAGCTCACCAGCATTTGACACTCTCTCTTTCTCTCTCCCACCTCTGGCGAATATAAATCGGCACAGAGTCGAACAAAGTTCCAACACTCTCTCTCTCTCTTTCCCCAAGAGTCTATATAAATGTATGTCCGTGCGCGCTGCAATGTGCCTTCCGTTCTATTTGCTAGAGAGCCGCGGGCGACGACGCCGTGACACGGAAACGCGCCTGTACAGGCACCCCCTTATTTCGGTGCCCCAGCGAGGAATTCGATGCAATGTTGCAGCATGCCGCTGCAGGCTTCAAAGAGCCGGCGCTCTGACTGAGCGTTTAAATGGACGCGTATGTGTATGTGTGAGAGAGAGAGCGCGAGGTTCGCGAATAGATGAAAACTATTTGCTATTGCGCGCGGGCTGAAAGGGTGAGAGTGAAAGAGGGCTTTTTTCGAACTGTTTGATTTACGATTGATTTTGCAGCGAGTGGAATTTTGTGCCTGTATAGTGGACACGCGCGGCGTTGTGAGCTGGATATGTGATTAAATAGGCAAGGTGGAGTGTCGAAAGGAACGTTGAGGGTCGTGACGTTTGGAATTCATTTTTAAGACGTAGTTTGGTAATTGAGAGACGAATTTTTGGAAAAATTATAAAGTATTTATAGTAATTTTACAAATTTTCCAAACTGTGGCGATTTTATTGTCCATTATTGTACTTTTTCCAAAAATTATTCTTTCAGAGTAGTTACTTTTTTCTTAATGATGGTAATGTTTAATATAAATGCAATTTATCGTGAATTTATAATTCCCAAGCCGGAATAAATTTTCGCTCTTTCTTTTACCAAGGCATCACGATACACTTTGCCAACATTCTTCTAAAACGCTAAGTAAATAAAACAGCTCACCCCAAACCTAAAAAACAGCTCCGCCAGCCTAAAAGCGTTGATAAATACCATCGCAACTGGCGCGACTCCCTCGCCAAATCCCAAACCAATTCCCGTCGAACTATAAAACTCCCAAACCAACGAGCCCACGCTCCCACACACATACACATACCCATCTTTAAACTATATACACCCACCCTCTATATAATCCACACATCGAGTTCCGCGCACGCCTACATACACACAGCGCCCAGAAAGTCCCGAAGTTATTTAACCTATTCGCTCGCTAGCAGCGCGAGAATCTCCCTTTTTCGGCCATACCTACTCTGTGGCTATTGTATAAAACTCGACGCGCTGTTATAAAACGAAAAGGTAGAAAAGGAAGCGGAAAAAACAATGACCAGGCACGGGTGGATCTTTGATGTCGGGGCGTAAATTTATGCCTGCTCTCGATTTAAAAGGCCGCGATAGATCTTCGAGGGAGCCGCTGAAGCGCGCGCCTGCTCGATTAGAGGAGAGAAAGAGAGAGTTGGTACAGTGGAGAAAGGGAGAATAGATAGGTAGCAAAAATTGGATTTACGGTGGGACAGTGTGCGAAAAATGCCGGGAGTGACTTTTTTTAGGTGAATCGGGAATTTCGAGAGTTGGGGGGCGGAGCGATTGGAATAAATAACAATTACCTGCTTTGTTGAATTTGCGTTGTTGGTTTGGGGGGAACTGTTTGTGGATGTTTGGGATTTATGAAGCTGCCGGCGAGGTGGGCGTTGAATTTGTTTGGAGTGATTTTTTTTCGATTGATATGGAAAGTTTATTGATTCAGTGTACGTACTCTTAAGTATTGATCAATTATATAATAGCGTTTAAATTCGTAAGTATATAGATAGGAATAATTAATTTTAATTTTTTTAATGATTTTAATCTTTAAATAAAATAAATAACATATTTTGTTTTTATTTTGGTTTAATTTTAGTACACAATCCTAAAAATGCCACATTTATCACATCGTGGAAAAAGTCTGGAACAAGTCTGCATCTTTTTTACAAAACCTTTTAAAAGAAAAATGAAAGTCTGACATATTGGCTGGAATCAGACTATTATACTAGACTTTTTAAAAAACACTTTTGCTGATCTTTTGTTAGAGTTCTACTACACTAGATCCAGATTTATTTTTTACTCGGAAATGTTTAAATTAATTTTGTTTTAAATTCTACATTGCGTAATTATCTATATTTTAATATAATGAAACGGTTAAATTATTATAACAGATAATTCAATAATGATTCCAAAGCAAGGGATACAATAATCTATAATTATCATGATTATCAATTTCATTTCATTCATTACCACTTTAATATATGAATTACAATTAGGACTACAAAATTCAGAAAAATTTTAACCTTGACTAGCGATAATAATTACTAATTTTCCAGAAAATCACTAGAAATCCGTAGCCTCCTCTTACAAACACCCCACCAAAAATAGCAATCACTAACGACTTCGTCATCCCGACACCCATCCCACCACGCAAGAGCGCAAATGCCGCGTAAACGAAATCGATTACGGCCGACAATAGCCCTCTGAAAAAGCATCCATTCTCGCTCGCATTAAACACCCAAATCGCGCGCTTCCGAAAAATCGATAAACCATTCAAACTACATACCCCACACAGCAGCGACGCTCACCTATCTCTAGAAAAAAAGAGAGAAAAAAAATGAATAGAAAAAGAAGAGTCCCTCGAGAAGGTAAATCGGCTGCCGGCGGCGGCGCGCCTCATCAATTATGAAGAATAGGCGACGGGAAGTGCTGCCAGGAAGTGTCGCCGGGCATGCATATTATGTGTACACACACGCGCGCAGCGTGAAGAACGCGCCGGTTTCTTCTCCTTTTTTTCTGGAATAAATGACTGCACGTGTCGCGGGAGGGAGAAAAAATCTTTCCATTGACGAGTGAATATTTCTCGAGGGAGGCGAGCGAGGAAGCGGCGAGCGTTAGAAAGAAGCGGATATGGTCGCGTTGGGGCTGTGTAGAGCTGGCTGGACGAGAGGAGAAAATTTCGGGGAAATTGAGATTAATTTGTAGGGATGTATTACGGGGGTGTTGGGATAAGTGAAAAAGTTTATCGTTGATGAAGAAATGTATTTTTGTAATTTTTAAACGTTTATGCGCGAGTTTGAAAGTGACAAGTGTATTTCTTTTTATTTTATCTGGTTTAACTTTTAAATTTCGCTTTTCATTTATATTTAGTTTGCTGGAATTTGACGTGAAAAATGAAAAGAATAAATTTTATTACAGTGTAAAGAGAGTTTATAAAGTACGGAGTTTTCCAATGTTTAATATGAAATTTTTTAAATTATGAATCGGGCATACTTTTAATATTTTAAAATTACTCAGCTTTTAAATGCAGAAATTTTACAATTTTTTTTTATTACACGAACGAATTTTCAACGAAATTTTATGTAAATCAAATATTAAAATTACAATAAATACAATTTCACCAATGCAGTATAAAAATAAGTATACAATCTGCTTCTCTATTTCCTCCACAATTTCAATGAAAAACTTCCAACAAAAATCGCTTATTTACTCCACATCCAGCCGAGCGCCGTTTCACCGCGACGTTAAAAATAACTTCCGCCACCGGTCCGCGTAAAAGTTTACGGTAAACATAAATTTTATTACCGAAAACAGACTTTTCAATATGAGAAAAATAGCGCCGAGGAAACACCAGAGAAATCCAGCACACAGAAAACCCCCAAGAGAAACAGAATCGAGCGAAAAAGCGGACCTCCTATGGTGACAGTCCGCGGGTGGGGTGTATACCCAAAAAAAGTCAAAGCTCCCTCGTGCGTGTATATGTGAGCCCTCTTGTATTTAACGGCTTTTAAGACCACGCAGGCCCAACTTTTGTGTCCGCGCCTTTCCCTGGACCCCCTTTCGTGCCCAATTTCCCGGCAGAATTTTTAATGCGCGCCGTGTGCGGCAACGTGAATGCGCGTCTTTTTTTTGGGTGTGTATAGGTGAGCGCTTGGAATCGAGACGAGCCATTGAGTTTGGGATTCGAGAGCATCGGTTTTTATTGGGAATGATTCTCACAGTATTTCTTTTTTTTTTCTTGGATTACAAGGGGTTTTATATGGTTTTGATTCGGAATTTTTTTTGTGCCCTCGGCTGAGTGCACTGGAGAGGCGGTATTGTGAGGTGCATTATGAGATTTTGATTTATAAGCGCTTGTTTGGGTTGTTAAAAGGGGAAGGTATTCGAGGTTTTCCTTTGTACGAGATTTTTCTTATCGCTTTTATAAGATTTATTGGGTTTTCTCCTTTTCCGAAACTCTCATTGTAAGCTGAAATTCTTACATCTAAATATATATTACAACGAATTTCTCCTCCTGTCAAAACGCGAACGGACCAAACTATCAGTTATTTATTTAAACTAATAACCCCTGTCCACATCTAACCACGCCATCATCCACACCAAACAAACCCAATCGCAAAGCCAAACCACTCCCCGATCATCACTATACCATCAAATTACACCGCTGTCCGCACACATCCAGCCAATACACATCCCAATCGCGCAAAAGAACATATCCCAGCCTCTCCACGGAATTCAATTAGCATCCCTCTGCGGTCGCAATCTGTCCGTCGTCAAAAAGTTCGAAGCACCCCGACACCACACGGAGCATTCCAAGTCGACTGCGCCACATCGACGACTCCTCGACGCGGGGGAGTGAAAAGCGAGGCTGGCTGCGGTTTAAGGGGAGGCCCGAGCAGTCAACACGGCATACGGCGCGTCACGCGCGATTTCGAGGAGGAAATCGTCGCTCGCGCGAGATGCGTCGTCCATGCGTAATGCGCACCGCCTGGGGGTTTCTTCACGCTTGTGGGTATAGTGTGGATGAGACGGATGGCATCGATTCTCAGGAGAGGGCGAGCTTTTTCGGAGACGCCGGGTCTGGGTTTCGGAATTATGCGGGTGGAGGTTTCTTTTTTTTTTTTGAGGGTATTGTTTATTCTGAAGAAGGAGTGTAAACGCCCACTTTAGAAAATGAGATCTATGCGTTTGTTTTGGGTGTAGTGGAAGGATAGTTGGAGGATTTTTATCTTCCCATTGGTAGGTATTTAGAGGGAAGAGCTTGTTCTAAGTTTATTGTTGAACTATGTTTGGAAAAGTTGAGAGACTTTTAGAGCTTCAGAATATTTTTGATATTTTTGTCGACGCATATGTCCATAGTGCATGTTTGAATAACTAAAGCTATAGACAGTACAATGAAAAATAGACATATACCATATGCTAGAAGCCAAATTCAGTACGGGAATCGTCGCATGCGTGAATTGCATAAATGTAGGTTCCCCGCGACTTCTGTAGTATCATTAATCATCAGGAGTCGTTCGAAAACGTGAAAAGATTTGAGCATGAGTGGAACGAAGTTTTTTTAAGTGGAAATGTGACATTTTGTAATAAATTTGAAGACCATTTGCATTGTTTAAGATATTTGATAAGTTAGATAGACGAAACGCATGAAATATGTATTTATTTAAATTTTTTGCATTTTTACGTAATAATAGAATAATTAATTATAATGCTATTACATTGTACATAAAAGACAAATATCAAACAACTGAAATATTTAACAGATATCTACAGTTTAAGCAGATGCGTATAGTATCCATAATAGGTACCTATATTATATTTGATCACGAAATCAATACTAATACAACATGTGTATCATTAATTATTTATGTATAAATATTGACAAATTGAATATGAAAAAGATGATTTATATTTTATAAAAATTAAAAAGCAAAAAATGGATATATAAGAATATTTTCAGACGGTAAGCAAAAAAGTAATCAAATTTTCACAATTCATCCTTTTTTAAATTATTTGTACAGTTTTGTAATAGTCTCCAGCTTGAATTAAATTCTCTAAAAATAAATAAATTATTTCTTTTTAAGACTAGTAAAAAATAATTTTGGTTAATATAAATTATTCATATTATGTGATACCATTTTCGCATATTCTTATTTGAGTAGTCTGTATTATGCTGTACTTAAGTTTTTAATATAGCCTACGGTTAGCAACTTTAAATTTTGGCTCCTCTAACCTCTTGTCAAAGATTTTCTTGTCAGCCTTTCACCATATTTATGAAAAAATGAATTCAGATTTATTAGACACACTTATGCTCAAAATATTAGCAATAATTTTTTAAAGAAAAGTATTCCACAAATTATTTAGTCAAAAGGTATTTTAAGTTCGGTCTGGTCTAAATCAATGAATCTGTGGACTCAAAAATCTGTGTCAAGAAAGTATAGAAACCAAAATTTAAGGGGACAATATCAAACACTATAATTCAATATAGATAACTCCAATGTGTCAAAATGATATATGATACGTATATAGTATGTACAAAAACTACATTAACCAAAACTATGTTCTGCCATTCTTAATAATTTTTTATTTATGTTTAGAGAATTAAACTCAGATTAGCCTAAAGTCATATCTACAATTTAAAATTCACATCATTATATTTACTCCTTACCAACGCTCCGTCAATTTCAATCTCTCCTCCAAACCGACAAGTCCATATATTTTTCCACCCACCCCAGCGCAATTCCACCTAACGAAACTTTCGTCTCTCGTCAAACGACATCGCATCTCTCACGAAAACAATGCGCGAAGCGTCAAAACCGCCTCAGCGTCGTCTGTACCTCTCATTTCCCAAAATTCTCAGCAGATCCTCCAAAAGACTATTAACTATCAAACTCGCACCCTTTTCCCTCCGCCGGAAACGCCGACGCCGGCTTCTACGACAAAAGTGTCTCGATGAAATCTTCGCACACAAGCATCCCCGTATATATATATAAATGTATATCTACACACACGTGCCACGCGACGACGGCTGCTCCCAAATATTTTCCTCCGTCTCTGAATTATGTGGAAAATCTCCAGCAGAGCCGTCCACCCGCAGCCCAGAGGAAACTCTTGGGTGTTCCTTATACTATACGGAGGGATCCACGAGCGGCTATTAAGGACCTCGACAATGCGTCCCTCTCCGGAAAACTACCACGCGTGTGTGTGTGCAGGTATACCGATGTGTAATAATAGCGGCCCCGGCGACAATAATAATATAACGGGCTGCGCGCGCGCGCGACAGTCGCGTTATACTAGCTTCGAATGTTTTCGTAATAACGTCCAAATGGAGAGGAGGGAAAAAGGTGACAGAGACAACAATGCCGTATACGTCTCAATGTTTTGCCCTCTCTCGTTTCAGCTGGCCCTAACCATTGTGCCAGCCAAGGAGAGAGAGAGNNNGAGAGAGAGAGCAGCGGCTCCGGTTCGCTTTTGACAATGACGAGCGAAGAAGGTATATGTATAGCGTGTGCGAGATGTTTGGACGTATGTATATACCTGCGAGATTCTTGGGGTTGGCCTCGCTGAGGATGGGCCGGATGATACGAGGTATATAGTCTAGGTCAAAAATTTGTGGTGAGATATGGTGGTCTGGTGAATTATACGGTGTGATGGGGTATTTTGGAGCATGATGAATTTTGAATTGCGCCGGTTAATGGTTTTTTCATGGTTGATTTTTAGGGGATGAGGTTGAAATTAGGTAAGGTATTAGCTGGTTGAATGGTGAGTTATTAAGTTGTGGGAATTTTTGAGTCTTGGATTTTTTATTGAAATCTGTAAGGGTTCAATAGGTTTTTAATTGTGCTATATTAGACAGCTGTTACTTGGCTGGCTGCGGTTAGCTTTGATGTAATGTCAAAAAGGAATACAAAAAAGAAAGTATGCATGATCTTGGCATCTTCATCAACAATGAAATTCATTGTAACATTTTATAAACGAAAAAACAATTAAAAATTTGTAAATTTGGGTACAGAAAAATAATATATTGTGATACAATGACCTAAAAAAGACATTTTTTCCTATGTGTAAAGTTTGCAATACAAGTTAAAAGCGAGTCGTTAATAGAACGTAACATTTTAAAAACGATATCCTATGAATTCCTAATAAAGGACTCAAAATTAACAAGTATTTTCTTAATTTTGAATCCCTCCTAAATTTTTCAATTCTAAGTGATTAATACTGTAGTACAATTTTTAGCATAAGAAAAGTATCTTTTTTTGCGTAATGTTACAGTTTGAGGATTTGATCAAATGCATTTTAAATAAAGATAAACTATTTTTTTCTATTTAAAATAAAATTCTTTTTTAAACGATTTTATTTAAAATTCTCTACAATCACTTCGAATTTAACGTATATAAAAAACAAATGCACATCTTCCCTAAACAATCTCATCCTTACGTAATCGTTCTCTCACGACTATTGAATAAGTCCCTCTAAATTCTTTCTAAATACTGCAGCCGTCTTTTCATCCAGACTGTACAGCCGTTCAGCACCGTACTTCGACCTACACATCTCAGAACGAGGAGAGAGGGACAGCGTATACATATACGCTTAAGCCACTTTCTTTGCTCTTTTTCTAGCTATCCCAGGCAGCGTTCTCTTCTCTCTTTATCCTCTGTCATTCGAGGGGTCTCTCCCATAGAAAAAGTTTTGCTCTTTTGTCGCGCTCGCGCGCACGACTCTGCGACGAGCAGGCTTTAAAATCCGCGCAACCTGCGCCATAGCTGTAAACGGGCGCGCCAGCGCGCAAACGCGTACACATCACTGCAGGGAAGAAAGGGAGCGTTCATATACCTGATCGATTCAGGATCCACGAGCTATGACAACTTCTGGAGAATCGGAGAATGAAAAAAGGCATACGCATACTTCTGGTTTTGGATGGAGGAAATTTGAAAAGAAAGGGAATGGGAGAGAGAACAAATAGAATTGTTGGCGTTGCGGATGGCTGAGGTATGGCTTTTACCTGTGGAGTGAGAGAGGAAACGGGTATGCGAAAATATTTGTTAAACGCGACCATAATGGAATGTTGTAGTGTTGTGCTGAGTGAAAATGGGAAACACGTGAGAATGAAGACTTTATCGCAGTTTGGTTTTGTAGAGATCTCGCTGGGTAGAGGTTATCTTTTAAGGCAACTTTGATGTGATTAATATGGGTTGCATTATGGGAAGTGACAATCGATGGGATTTTACAAAGCTCTTTCTTTTATTTCTTTCTATATAGATATTGTATTATTCTAAAAGAAACATAAATGATGGTTTATTGCTAGAGATTTTATTAGATATACTCATTTTAGAACAATGTATTCCATCAAAAATAAAACTCATTATAAATAGTCAAAATGAAATACTGGAACATAAATAACCGATAATTACAATGGAACTATAGCATCACTAAACTGCCCTGAAAATCGACCCTGCTAACGATATAATACTAGGGTAAAGGCATCACTTTACACAGCCTTCTTTTACAGAGTTTAGAAATTTTGACACCAGAGTGCGTATTACTACAGCCTCGATCCTGGACACTGCTACTAACTCTAAACAACGAGACATGACTTTAAAAATGTTATTAATATTTTTCTCAAAGTAAAAAACTATTTTAAATGTACCTAAAAATTCAAAATGAAATAAAAAAACTACAAATTATACTACATCTTTACTTTTTTCATCTTCAACATTCATAAACCTTCTACAACTTCTGTATTTATTAAACTCATTAGTACGTTCCAAATCATAACCGCGCCAAATCAGCATTCCCCAGTATCTTAGCAATCATTACCTAAAAAGCAATGCACTCTCACCTCTCCCCATCCTAACACCACCAGCCAACACGAAAAATATGATTTTCCTCTCATCTCTCGCTCGGCAAACACGCCGAACTTCCAGTATCACCCACTCGCACACAAAACCAAAAAGTAAAAAAGAGAACTCAACCCAGGTGGGGTAGCTCAGCAGGAAAACGAGTTTCGGCACAGGGTTTATCGAGCAGCAGCGGCTCACTTGGCGGGCATCGCGCCTCCACGAGTGTATCCCGAGCTATAGAATCAGAGAACGTGACGGGCTCTGTTTATTTTCGACGGCCGTCGAGAGGGAAACGAGTCGGAAAATATTTTCACGCGCGCGCGCGCCTGGATATGTGTGTTCTCTGTCCGCGCGCGTTTTTCTTTGTTTTCGTCGGCGCGCGCTCATTTCGAAGGGGGTAATATATAGGCGAGAGTGTACACGTGTACGTACGTGTTTGTACGAGTTTTCGTTGCATTTGATCTGCCTCTCGAGAGAAAGAGAAGAGACAGATAGAAGATCCCCTTCTTTTTTTCCTTTTTTCTTTGTGCCGGGGGGACAAGCGGAGAGAGCAATCGGTCGTTGGGGCGAATGAGAAGGAAAGAGAGGGCAGAGTATCAAGTGCAGAGGAGCGCGAGTCGTCTTTTTTTTTGTTCAGTTTCTCGGTATCTGCGGGTGTCCTGTTTCAACCCCTTCGCTTTCGGGGGTGGCTATATATAGGCGCGGGGAAGTCGCGCCGGTATGCAAGTCTCTGTTCACCTTTCTTTTTTTCGTTTTGAGATCGGTGAGTTGGTGGGTGCAGCTTTAAAGCGCGGGGAAGAGATAGGTCGTTGTTGGAAGGTTGATCGGCTTGGCTTTGATGATTTTGAGTGATAGTTTGATGATTGTTTTGTTGGAGATATGTGATGTGATGATTTGAGTTATGTAAGATTGAAAGTTTGATATTTGGTGTATTCCTTTAATTAAAAAAAACTTTCAGTACTATTTAAGACTTAAGCAGAATTAGTTAGGCCCTAATTAGAAATCAATTAAGTTAGAACCGATTGATACAATCATATAATTCCTTATCTTTAAGATGCATTGTAAACATTATCTTATTTAGAAAATGTATTAATTTAATATTTGCTACATTACTGAAACTCCAATAACACTTATAAAAAGAAACCACATGTTCTCATAACTACATCTACGTCTTACAATTCATGATAAAACACTTAACCTGAAAAGTAACCTCAACAAAATATTTTTATTGTTAACAAACAATACGCTTCCCTCAAAACTGACAGTCCACAACCACCGCCGCTCATCATTATCCCAAAAAACCGTTAGACACTCACAAGTCATCACAAACCCGGCAAACAAAAGGAACGTCTCAATTCAAGGACCGCTTCAATTATCGTTCCCGTTCTGACACTTGCCCACTTGTGTTCGATCACGCGCGCTATACAGCGACGCGCATCCTGATCGTGTATCCGGCCCTACACTTTCGAGAGCCTCTCGCCCGTTAAAAAAAAAATCGAGCGAGGGGCTCGGGCCCTCTCACAAAATCGTCTTAATACGTCAATCAAACTGCTCTGATGACCGACCGAGCGGCACGCGTATGTTTAGCCTTCGACCGGAAAATTACTGAGGGAGTTTAGGAGGCTCGACACCCTCCGTTGGATAAAAAAAAAGATAGAGGTGGTTAGTGTGACGGTTGTTGTATGCGATGACCAAAAGTCGGCCGTCGGTTTTAGCTGTATATACTTTGAAGAGGTGCAGTCGTGTGGAAGGTGTCGGATAAATTTTGAAGAAATAAACGGTAGATTATTTTATTATTGCGACTTCTATACCTGGATTGTAACACGTCAGTGGATGTTAAAATTTCATTTTGCGACTGCAGCTGAATCACCGTTAAAATATTAAACACGCGCAGAACGAAATATAAATTGAAATAAAAGACGGCGTTTCTTCATAACAGGCAAATTTCACGCGCCCGATTCTTCTCTTCAATAAAAACCGAAACATTAATACCATAAAACGGCGCATCACCCTCGCAAGCCGCAATTTCACGCACGTCTCATTCAATAAAAAGATACGAATCTCTCCCAACCTCCGCGTCGTTATTAGCATCAGCTCCGTACGAAACAATTTACTGCATACGTATACGTACTCGAGGCGAGTCAAATCGCCGCTTGAACCGATCGCCGATCCTCGAAAAGCCAGCGCCCGGTAATGTGACAGGCATCGCGTCCGCGGAAACGCTCAATCAAAATAATTCGAATTAATTTCGGGGAGCCCTGACGCACATCTCCCACATGCCGCGGCGGCGGCTCTAATTCCTCTTTCGGTTTTCGAGGATGCCCGAAGCGGCTGTCACTCAACTGGTCGCTATACTCGCCTCGAGGAATTCAAATTGGAGAATGGTTTTTTTGAGAGCAGAGTGGGATAGGAGCGGAGAGTTGAGTGAAGGAAACTGGGTTGCGACGAGTGGCTTGCACCGGGCCAGTGTGCGACGCTGTGTAATTGCTGTGAGAGGGTGGGATGGATGGGATTGTGATAGGGAAATTTTAATTATCGGTATTTTCGGGTGTCTGATTTTTTGAGAGTTATAGGCGAGTTGATCGGCAAGGGGTGACCAGGTGTTGTGAGAGGAAAATTGGGTTTGTGCGAAACTTTTTTGTTCCATTAGGATGATAATTATAACTTATTTCTCAATTTGAAAAACTTTTTTGTAAACTTTAATTTACAACATCGACAAATACGTACACAAACTTAATTCAAATGTTTCACAAAGACTGTACATGTTATTATCAGAATAACTTCTCTAATTATTATTTAATATATTTTTTAAATTAATCCTATATCCTAAAGAATCTTTTTCTCAGATTTATACTTGCATAATATTAAAACAATAAATAAATATTTATGTAAGCAAACGCACTATATATAGTTCCAAAAAGACTCTCCAATAACGTTTTAACATTAAGTCATTTGAAAAAAAAATCAGGTTTCGGAACACCCCACTAGTCAGAAAACTATACTGGCATTAAAATTAATTTTTCAATAATCATACACGCTTGAACTTCTATCTTCCCACCCTCGTAGGGATTACAAGATTCCAAATTTCGTACAAACCGCAAACACAGAAGTGCGGTCCACGAAATCGAAAGAACGATCAGCCCCACGCGACCGCTTCTGACGTCTCCCAGGAGAGACAAAAAATCTAAGATGAAACGCAGACTGGAACGTGCGCTAGGGGGACGACAGGAGGAAGAATTAGTCCTTCCCTCGTGTATTACGCCACTGTGGAACGAGCTGTTTATTATGGAAAAATGCGGCGTGGGATGATTTCTGGCTCCTATTTTATCTTGTTATCTGTTCCATGTATGATATATATTATTCAATGCTTCGATTTGTTTTCTCGAATATGTGTGGAAGAATAATTATACGATTACATGAAAAATTTGTTAAGAATGACTGACAATTGGAAGGCAAGTATATTTTCGTTACAACAATCGACATGCTGAATTTTTGGAGGTATATGAGATATGTGTAAAGCACTTTTGTACCAAAAATTAATGATAACAGTAGGCTTCATTTTTAGACCTATATTTTTAGTGAAAAGAAGTAATGGTAATTTTTACTTGCGGATATTATTACATATTATTGGATGTTTTCTGAGAAGTTCTGCTTATAGTCATTATTTGTTTAATTGATAACTGGTGAAATAGAAACGCTATAAAATTTCGTTTAAAAACATAAAATAGATCTCTGCTAATATTTAATAAAGATAGTTTAGAAACAATCAATCGGTATATCAGAATCTTTAATTTGTTAAAATTACAAATCTCTATTTTTGATAAAAAGTTTCTAGTATTGATAAGGGCGTAAAAAAAAGTTTTTATGATCTTGAGGTTAGGTTAAATTAGACCAGGAAATATTAAAAAGTGATCAGAAAAAGCCTATTTGGTAAGCTATTTATTAGTTTATGATGACTTTGACTATTCGAATTTTCACCAGGGATTAGGTAATGTGTTTTACATTTAAATTAAATTTTGGGCCTAAAAACGTTTGTCTATAGGAAGATCACAAGTCATTGTCTATTTTAAATTAAACACAAATTCATAAAAAATATTAGAAGTTAAATTCTGGTCTTTAGCACAGTTTTAGAGAAATTCAATTGTTGTAAACTTTTAAGAATTTAAAATATTCCGATCCTTTTGTCCCTCACGTTCTTGATTGAATCTAATGATATTTCATTACATTGTCTATCCCAAATCATAATAATCATTAAATAAGCTTCTGCTACTATTGATAAATTCTACTACTCAGGTAAACATTCTCACCAAACCATCCTTTCAAACACCAGCCCAAAGCTCGACCCACATCCTCGAACCCACCCAGAAAAAGTAAAATCCTTCATCAAAACCCGCGTGTCACAACATCCCGATAATCATCACACAGCGCACAAAGGACACCCACGTGTCGGTATCCCTACCACAATTATTATCTTCCTGCATCTCTCCTCCGCACAACAACCTCCATTCACCCGCTCTCTTTTCCTCTTCCTTTATTTCCATCCTCATCCCGCTTACACCCATCCCTCGGCTCTCTTTCGCGGAGCGGATATAGATAACGTAGGGTGAATACATATATCGGGGGCCGAGGCGTCAAGTTTCGCCCCCGCGCGCGTTTTGACACCGAGAGCCCCGGAAGAGGGACCGAAATACCAAACAGCCGCCGCACGCGCCGCGAGTCGTAAGTCTTCTTTTTCTCCTGCGAGCGGAGCATCAGAATGCGAGCAAGCATACCTTCGTATGGTGCGCACATATGTGAGGGTATGAGCGGGCTAAGTTCAGGGTCAGAGGCCGAGGGAGGAATGGAAGAGGCGTTTGAACGACTTGGGGAGTCGGATTTCTGATGGCTGCGCGTATACATTACCGGTCAAAAGTATTTTGGGGAGGAAAGCTCTGATAATTTAAGCTTGAGGTACTAGCAGTAAGTTGGAATCATAAAAAGATTTCAAGATTTGGTGTAAATTAACAATGAATGTTTGGTTGAGTAGTGGTTTTGAAATAATATAGTAATTATATTAGAAATATGAAAAAATTTTAAATAAAGTACTATTATACTATGAAATAAAAGAAAGCATTTTTTTAACACATTTTTAAAACTTTTTATTCAAGAAATATGAACTGAAACTTCTTTTAAAGCTTTTTAAAAATCTGTTATATTAATATTAAAATATTTATAATCCACCTTTTTGATTTCGAGAGTGCATTTTATTTCAATATACAGCACTGTAAGTGATCAACGCTGATGAAGTAATTTGCAAATAAAATTTCCTAGTAGAAATTCACATAAAATTTTAAAAATAAGTTTTCATCTCGTCCAAAAGCAGAAAAATTCCAGATGTTAAACAGACTTTTAGCCGAGAGTGTATACGGAACAGACCCTTTCAAGCTCCGCGCGCTTACATTATAAGAGCGAAGGGCGGGCGAGAATCGGAGACGCTATATTTTCCTCAAAAACATTCAAACCGGGAGGTATACATATATGCCCTCCACTCCTCTTCATACCGATGAAAGAATTACTATTACGTACATTTTTCTAGCTCGCTTTCTCAATTTTCGTCCGTATCATACTGCATAAGACCGAAAAATAGAGCGGAGGAGGTGGTCTGTTTAGTTCCTGCCGTGTGTTTGTGGAAGGAAGTGCCGAAGCTTGGGATCTCTTTTTCGCAGGCCGCGAGGAGGATGCATTAGTCTGAGTTTGTTTTCTTTCGCGAGATAAAGAGAGCTGTAATTACGGCACAGTATCAACAGAAGCCAAAGCTTTTGGAGAGAAAGGGAGTTATGTTTGAATGAGACGCGGCTTTGAGACACTCGATAGTGTGTAATTTGGAATTAGGTTTTGAAGAAATTGGAATGTTTGTGTTTTCAAGGGTTAAGAGGGTTTTTAATACGAGCAATCGGTTAAGATTGACTAGGTTAAGTTCCACTCAATCAAATATATATGGTATTTAAAGTAAGAGAACACTTGAATTTTTATATTTAAAAAATATGTTGTTAAATATAGACTTGATGAAAAAATAATTTTTTATTATATTTTAGAACTAAATTTGTAATAGTTTTTTTGTACAATCCAAATTAAATAATTATTTCTCTTTCTTTTTTATTTTGCATGCTTTGATGTTTTAAATATTCTTTTTTCTTTTCCTTATTTTCCATATTCATTACAGGAAAGTGTACACTTGTTGTTTATAAATGCAAATAATCTTCTATTCTGCATACTAAAGAAGAAATAAGAAAATTTTGATTATTTGTAAAGCATGTCTTAGAGAAAGATATAAAACTACAAATAATCCTATTGAAACATGTTCAAAAACCTCATACAAAATAGGTCTATAGTCCAGACATCAATCTACATTTTTGTTTATACCCTCCATGACAAAACAGCTATTCTGTATCCCATGTTGTAACACTCGCCTTATCTCGCCAAACTCATTTTAAGATTATCCTTTCGTCATCGACCACACCTCGAGCCTCCCCGCAGATCTAATCGAGCATCATTAGTTCAACTCCAGAAAGCCCAACAGAAACCTGACTTTTCGTGCTCGACATCCAAAAATAGAAACCTCCCCTCCTCTCTCGTGCCACAAAACTCGAAACTCAACAGTGACTGCAACCCCCGTCAGAGCCCGTTGTTCCCACAATCGTCAAAACAATCATCAATCGCTAGTCAAGAGCACGCACTTCGGCACCGGCGCGGAGAAAAATGCAGACTCGACGTAGACGGAATTCTTCCTGGCTTAATTACCATAAAAAATGACCTGCGCCGGCCGGCATCTCCTGATTTTTCCCTCTCCTGGCTTTTCCACCGCTTCGGGGGGTAAAGCGGCGAGGCCGACTATTACGGCAAAGAAGAAGAAGAAGAAGGGCGACTTCCACTAAGGAATATTAATCGAGAAAACGTGGCGGCGCCGCCGCTAGCCACATGGCCTTCCCGCAGCAATTAATCATAGGACACGGCGAAAGAAACGATCGCTCGTTTTCGAGGAAATATTATACAGAGCAAGAGTCGATTAAGGGCCCCGCGCGCTTATTTGCATTTTCAATAAAATATACGGGAGAATGCTCGGGTGCCCCCTGGAGGATTCATTAAAATGTCAATTGAGGTATGCTCTTCGGACGATGCTCGTTCCAGTTTGTGGAAGGGGTCAAAAGTTCCTGGCGCTGTCTAACAAAGGGAAACAATCAATTTGTCGCGCGAAAATGAACGCCGAGTCGTGGACGCCGGGACGTAATTGGTTTTCGTTCTCTTTTTGGCTAACCCTTTGGCTGTATGGTGGTGGTAGGTTGAATGGGGGGATGGAATATTGGTAGGAACAAACATATTTGTGATTAATTGATAGGATAATTTATAGCTTTTATGGGAATGGGTTTGTAAGCTTCTTAAGTGCCATTTTCATCACGGTGTGACATTTTTCAACTGTCAAATTTTATATTTTCTGTGCGGTTCGTGGATTGAAGTTTTATTATTTTATGGATACTGTCGAGCATTATTTCTTCTTTATATTCAATTTTATAAATTAATAAATTGAATACAAAGTAAGAAATACTTGCTTACAGTAAATATCTTCCAGTAATCAAAGCAATTAATTCCGCGTAAAAACTGAAAAAGCCGAAATCTCAAAACGCAATCCTCCTTGATGAACTTTGCTCAAATCTACCTTACAGAAATCCTCAAAGCTGGAAAAATACTAAAGCTCTCTTAAAAAATTATACAGCCGAATTAAAAATAACGATACGAAAGAATCAATGCTTGCAAGCCGGACATTTACGATTAGTAAAAACTCGTTAACGCGACGCGCGAAAAGGGAGAGAACCCTTTTAGTGCATCGCGCGCGGAGAGCTCTTTCATCTTCTCGTTAAACTTGAGGCGGATTACTCGCCCCAAAGCTACGTGTGCGGACGAAAACGAACTGTGCGCTTAGAGTATATATGCGAATACGTTTCGCGATTCTTTTACTTTCGCTCTTTTTTCAGCTCAAGTATATAGATATTTTATTCAAGAGTCGCGTTTGGGATCTGCGTGTAGCCGCGTTTTTTAGCGCTTCTGGGCAGAAGAGGTTTTTCATTTTGCTTTTCTTTAGATGTTTTTGACAGGGGCGAAGAAGTTTTTGAGGAAGTGTACTAAATAGATTAAACTCCATTTGATTGAAAAAAAAAGAAAAAATTTTTATTTTACTGGATGAGTGATTTTGGATGTTCTTTCGTAATGAGTTTGAGCACTGTCTTGTGATGAAGGTTTTCATTATGATCTAATTTCAATGTAACAATATTTATTCTATATATCATTTTTATGCTAAAACGGAAAAAAATAATTATTATGACAAAATGGAAAAAATTCTTTATCAACCTGAACTGTGTCTCCTCCATTTACCTTGCTTTTCATCTCTCCATCTTGTATTCATCCTCCTCCCTTTACTTACTTTTCCTCTCTACAAACGTCGTTATTTATCCAAAAAGACCCAGCAATAACTAAACATTCATCCATTCTCACACTCCACCCTTATCCTGCGCCTCTAAAGCAAGAATAACGAGTCCACGCAGAGGAGCCCCAAAACTCGACTGAATTATCAGGCGGGCTTTTCAAAACAGTGCGACCTGCAAAATCCAAGAAACGCCGCGGAACACGAAACGGGATTCCCCGCGTCCCATCCAATTTGCCGGCGCGCCAGACGGAATGAATGGAGAAACGCCCCGCAACAGACGAGCTCGTTCATCCCGCTTCTCTCTCTTGTGTGTATACACAAACTCGGGCTTGCGCGCCAGGGCCTCTTTTGCATAAGGGATTTTCCATTTTACGAAGGCCGAATTTCGCCATCTGCGGGTCCTTCAGGGGGACCGCGCGCTCGAGGGACTCGGGGGCGATTGCATATTATCAAGCGCACCTTGACGACCTCACACCGGCCGTGAGATTGCAGGTGTAATGAAGTTGACCCCCCCCCCCCCCCGACTTACTCCTGCTTTCCTGTGGAAATTTGATTATCGTTGTACACGCTGAATTGCAGAAATTGTTGGACGAGTGAATGCATAGGGTTTTTTGGAGAGTTATTATGGAGATGGAAATTTATTGTCATGGTGAGCAGTGTTGAATTAAGAGCGGTGGTACTTGAAAGAGGTGTATGAAATTCAAATTTGATAATAGATTGTGTGAACATTGGAGATTTTATGTGATTTTTATTAAATAATAATCTTTGTTTCTGCGCATAATATGTAATGAGCGCTTGATGAGCAAAGTAACTTATTTTTGTTGTATTTTGCTTGTTGTACCTTAGTGTACAATAAACGAATCTATTCAAATATTTACACTACAGTTCACAGGAATTATTTATCAATTCCATGATTAATAATTTATCTGCGCGCGTGTTATATTTGATTTTGATTTGAAGGTAACATAATTATGGATAATACAAACTAAGAATTAATTGAATCATAATATCAGATAATTTAATTAATAATAATAACTTATTAAGCTCCTGTTGTGTGGTCAGCTGTTAACGTTTAATTATTGCATTTTCATTTTAGATCATAAGAGAAAAGAATTTCCAAAAATACAATAGAAAATAATAATAATAATTTACTAATAAAATCTAAAAATAAATTAGATTTTATCTATCTTTAGCACATTAAAGAGCTCATTGATAGCATAAATATCATGTGTCAGTTTCACGTATATCAGATGCCTCAGCTACTACCAAGTACCTAACCAAACTACCATACCCAAAAAATCCACTCTCACAAGAAAAAATAAATCAAAACGTACCCCGCAACATGATGGATCGCGTGCTAATGAAAAAGAAAGACACCCACGCCATCGCGTAAAAGCGTGCAGGTGAGCAACAAATCCTAAACGCACAACTAAGCCTGGGCTCTCAGAAGCTGCCAGCAGCGGAGAAGGCGTTGCTTGCGTCCGCCCTCCGAAATAGCCGGCTCCTTGGCTCGACTGCTTGGTATATATGTTATTCGCTTAATTAAGTGCTCGTCCAGAGAGCAGAAAGAGAGAGAGAGCGGGGAGAGAGAGAGAGAGATGTAAGCCCTGCGAACTTTGTGCTCCCGGCAGCGTCCATTACACGTGTGTGTTGGTCCGCGCGCGCGCAAATTCCACGTCGAAATTCTCTCCCCCGCGCTAAAGTCTAATCTCCGAGTTAATTGGAAAATTAAATCCAACGAGATTTCGCCGGCTGCCCTCATTATTTATACGAATGCATCGCGCTACGCAGCTTAATTAATCGCGAGGGAAATTTTCTTTATCGAGGGATTCAAGGGGGGCGCTTGCCTACACGGTGTACAGGGGGATGTACGAATGAGGCTTTCCGGATCCTGACGCGTCGGCTTTCGCGTAGAATTATGTCGCAGTGACGTGTGGCGCTTGCTGTTTCGAGTGGAATTAGCATAGGGCTCTGCTTGCTTTACAAGCTTTGAAGGTGGAGGCGAGTTGATGACTTTTTTTTTGTTTTAATTTAGAAAGGGTTGTGGTAAAGGATTGTACAGAGGTATCACAAGGTAAGCTACTAATTTGTGAGAAGTTTTGTTAATAATACGGAGTAATAAGAAAAATAACTTTTATTCAATTAATATCTTTTAAAGCATGGTGTGAATTTATAAAAAAAAATGAGTTTACAGAATTTCAACTTTAAAAAAATTTTAACCTTCAAGGAACAATGTTCTCAATCTTCCATATTTTTCTAAAACACAAAGCCTAGACCAAAACTCCACCTCACTTCTATAACTCCTCTTTACCAAAGCAGCTTACAAAATCCAAAAGTCCCCAAAACTCGGTCGTCACATTCAAATTTTTGGCTCGTAAGAACAAGCCATCAACCGGGATTGCTAACATCCCTTCCACTTCTGAGCTTGGGCTTCTTCGCGCGAGTTCCGACCTAGCTAGCATTACGGCGCAGCTGCTGCTTGCCTTACTAGCCGACTAATAAACGGCCACAAGTGCGGTACCATTCCCGCTTCGCTACCAGCTATTTCGCCTCGCGTGCTCTAGTTTCCTTCTACTCGCTTCGGCGTGCCTCTCTCTCTCTCTCTCTCTCTCTCTCTCATTCTCATTAAGCTTCTTGTGCCTCCAGTTCCTCGTTTGGCGCCCACTGTGTGTGCGAGATCGCGCGGCCTTCATTTTCCTCTTTCATTTTCTTCTTTACTGCTTGCAGGGAGTCCTACCTGTCTATGTGTGCGTATTGTGGCTTCTTTATCTAGCCGATTCCTGTTTACCCTTTTTTCTTGCACAGCCAGTTTCACCCCTGTTTGTTATAGCGACGAGCGTAGTACGACTTTTTCTTGGATTTCGTGAATAGTAGCCTACGAGACTAAATTTTTAGTTTGAAATTAAATTACTTTAATCTTTATGTGTAAGGGTTTTTTCCCAACAAGTCGTCATAAAATGTTTTATTTTTTCATGTGTAAATTTAAACGAAAGAGGGTTACTGGGAGGTACTATGAGTTTTTGATATTGTTGATTAAACCTTAGGTCGTTGTACTTAAACAATTATTTTGAAACGATAAATTCAATGATATTTTAATTATTTCAGTTTTTGATAGATTTTGCTTTATTATTGAGGTATAACCTTCCAGGAATAAAATGTTTGCTGCATAATGATGTGAACTGGAAGTATACATTTGATCTTCAAGTAAATACTGTTGCTTTATAGAAAGAAGTGATAATTCTTCATCGTTTACAATGTGCGTTTTAAATTGATTAATAATTTTTTTTATTATAAGCAGGTAAGTCAGTGAACATTTTTTCAATGAAGAATATGTCACAGTAACTTCTTGTATATAACACTAAAATTAGTACTTACACATTTTAATTTATGTATTGATTTAATTTTTTATCATTCACTATGATAAATATTGGAAGTGTTTGAATAGTTATTGAAGTCTGTATGTTTGTTGAAGATTTATTACTGACTATATTGTATCTAGGAAAATTGTTTTTAACAGAAAAATCGAAAAGGAAAAAAATTGATTTTTCAATCACTGTAATTTTCTGGAAAATATTTATAGATTAAAAAAATTTTGTTTTGTGTATAGGCAAAAGCTCCTATATGCTACAAATAAATATTTACTTATTTTGAATATATAAAATTATCTAAAATTTAATTTTTTTAAAATCGCTATTATCTTAAATGTTTACATGTTTTTCAAAGGTCAAAAATTTATTGATCTAGCATTGGCATATACCTGTAAACCAAAAAGTATACGCTTAATAAATTTATTGTACTCCTGTACAGAGCATTAATCTGGTAATAACTAATATCGTTCCGGTAGCTCTTTTTCTTGATTTCTTCACCATCGATTTTCATATATCTTCTCGCTCGTAAACAAAGTCCAAAGGTAAAAAAAGCCAGCCGTTTTCGAAATCACCAAGAGGTGCGCACTTCTTGGTCTGCGTTAACGAAGATCTCTCGTTTCTCTCGCGAACTAAGTAACACAGCGAAATACATTTAAATGCAAAGTGTAAGCTCGCCAGCTGCGCACAGTTTCCAAATGTATATACGCCGCTCCATTACCGTCCTCATTAGGCGCTCGCGCGCGATAGCCAGATAATTCCCGACGACGCTCGTACGCTGCCGCTTCTCTTTTTCTAGTTTTTCGCAAAAACGTAAATAACCTTCCGGCTCCAGGCTTTTTTTGTTCCGTTTATTTTTTGCGCTTGGCTGTTTGCTAAGATTATTTGCAAGTGAATAACGATTTTTTTATTTCAAAGTGTAATGCTCCAATAAGAGTTTTTCTTAGTAAACGAATTTCATAAGAAGCAATGAACGTGAGTTTAAACGAGACTTTATTTCAGTGTATATGGAAGAAGAATAAAAAATTAGGAAACGTGAAAAAATCTTAGCGACATCATGAATTCAGAGAATGTAGCCCCGTTAAACGCACGATCATGACAATTTTAGTCCTTTGTCAGCGATGTGTCCCGCCTATCACAATGTCACGTACGGCAGGCGGGAATTATGCGTCGTTTAAGTTGAGTCGATCTTTTTGAAAGATTGCTGTTTAGATTTTTTTAATGATGTTAGAAAAAAGAGTTTAAATTCAAGTGTCGTTCTCCTGTACTAGGAAGCGTTTTTAGTTGACTTTAACCGAGCTAAGGTGTATTTCTACAGAAGCATTTCAAAAAAATTTATTTTATGAACGCCTAGTTATTATTAACCATAGTCTTATAACTGTATTCCCATGATAAAATATAAATTTAAATAATTATGAGTTCGATTATTTCAAAATTCGATTAATGTAAAATTTATTCTAAATAAAACTATTAGAACTAACTTTCTTGTATTAAAAACCATTAAAACCAAAGATTTTTATACAATTAAAATAAATTTCAAACAAAATTTAAGTCGTTTTATTTTTCAGAACAATGAGCCACTAACCGAAAGGAAGGCAAACACCGCAAAAGAAGAGCATCGCAAGAGCCTCAATAGCTGCGCGTATAAATCGCTCGTTAAAGCAGCTTCCTCCGATGGAAGAACCTACACATACACATGCACTTTCTCTCTCCTTTTCTCTCAAAACAAAGGCCAAGCGACAAATTCGGAAGGTAGCTACGCGCTAACGAATCTGCAAGCGCAACCACAAAATTGCAGTCGCGAATTCGCGCGAGAAAGAATGCAAGAAGGAGGCGTGGAGGATCGTTAGGAGTGTGCCGACAAAGCATGCAGAAACGAGGGAATTTAGGGAGAACTAGGGAACGAACGCACGATTTTGCCTGGATTTTTTGGCTGTCTCTTATAGCCGATTTTCTCACGTTAGTCAATGTATAGAGAAAAGATATTTGCATGTACTTGAGTTTTGTTTAAATATAAAATTGATTGGTTAACGTTAATTGATTTTTAAAGAATATTTTATGATTGACTATATTATAAATAATAGTTGTGAAAATAGGTTTTAGTTAGCTTTTGATAAAAATATTAAAAGAAAAATAATGTTATTTTTTCAAAAACTAAAACTCTGCATTGATTATTAGCAAAATAAAATCGTTAACTAATTATTATTTCTTATTTATTCACAATTAAATAAACTAAATAAAAGGGTGTTTAGTTTTAGACAAAAATATAATATTTTATAAAATCTAACATTATGCAATAGTAAATAAAATATAAAAATGTGCATAAAACAAGAATTTTGAGAAATTAAATAAGAACCATATAGAAACTATAAAAACGTAAACAAGATTTAAAATCAAACAAAATCTATAGGCTGTATTACTCTTAAAATATTCCCGATAATCCCTTTTCCTGGAAAGAGCAATTACGATTACTATTTCAACAACAATAAAATCAACTCAAACTTTCCCCTCAGATCGAGAAATCCTTTATCCGAACTTTATTGTATGGTGAATAGCTGTATTATACAAACTCGTTCTACTGTTCTGAAATTTATTATCGGACGTCGCAAATAAAAAAAATTTATAAACTCGGAATTACCGATAAAGGTGACTGTATAAGCGAATATACGTAAGATGTAAAATATATGGTAAAAGTAATGCAATAGGTTTATTTATTCATTTAATAATCAATATGTTGTAAAGTAGATTTAATAAAAATTCGTTTTAATTCTTCAAATGGTATAAAAACAAATCATTAATATTTTTGTCTAATAACTATGTATGGTATATATTGAGGGATGAGCTAAAATAATTTGTTAATAGAAAAATTTTGTGTTTAAATGTGATCGAGAAAAATTAAATATACAAATATTGTATACTGGCATGTTTTACACAATAACTGTGTTTTTGTTTAACCTGTGTTTTATTTTACACAAATTTTGTGTATTTTAGTTTACTTTGTAATAAATTTATTTTATTACACAGTAAACTGTGTAATTGATTTTACTTCTGAAAAATTGATTTTACTTCTTTATTGCATATTGAATTATAGTATTTAAAATCATATTTGCGTTTCTGAATTCTCTTTGTAACGTATGATCTCTATTTATATTGTACCCATTCTGAAAATCTTGTAAATATATGTTTGCAGTGGATATGAATCAATTAAAATAAAGAAAATACATATTAAGTTGTAATAACAATTATGAGAAAAACCATACCTTCGCCTGTAAGTCTATATATCAAGCACGTCTAAAAAAAGGCATTCAGTCTATTCGATTAATTCCTAGCATTCCAAAGTCAATAAAAGCACACCATCCAGCTACTGTAACTTCGAATCGTCCCCCCGGCCTCGTGAATTACACACATCCACGCGCCTGAATGGATATCCGGGGCGTCGAATTAGCGTCGAACTTCGTCGAAACTCAAACAAACGCGGCTAAAAGCCCTAACGAGTCGTCGCGCGCAGACACAGTTGTAGGGTGCCCGATTCGTCCATTGATAAGTTATAACGACCGTTAAGACGCGCGTGCGCGCGACTCCCGGGTAATTCGGAACTTTGCGGCCACGCGCGCAGAAATCGAAGTTCACGCGCCCGGCTGCAGCGGCAAAAGGCCGGTAGCGCCCCGTCAAGCATGAGAGGCGACGTTTTCAAGTTTAGCGCAGTTTTGCCGATCGGTTGGACTTGGGCGTGGGAGACAGGATGTGTGGAGACGTAAGTTCACCTGCGAGTGCTGCGGGTTAAGGTTTGCAAGTGTGTGAATGTTGCATGATGTGATTTTTTTGTGCCTATTGCGCTTTTTTAATTTTTTAAAATATATTTCTAAAATGCTTTTAGAAGTGTAACTTTTGATAGACACATACTCTCTAAAGTTGAAATAGTGCAAAATGCTCCGCTATGTAAAAAATAGTGGAGCATTTTGCACTATTTCAACTTTAGAGAGTAGGTTTACACTTTCTACGTTTTTCAAAAAAGTTTTTTGAAAGTCGTAGTTCTTTGAAAATTCTTTGGTAAAGTGCAATAATTCGAAAAGTTATTGGTCTTAGGCAGTAAGGTTTCATAAAAACTTCATTTCTTTCATCAAGTTTTATTTCCAACCTACTTCAAATTTTATAGTTCTGTACAAAAAAAAATCGTTTAATTAATTTGATCTATGAGTAACTTCGGATACCTAAAAGTATCACAAATTCTTTTATTTCAGTAAAATAAAGCAACATATAATAATTTATACCTTCTATTTAAAATTGATCAAAATAGCCCTTGACTAAAACTTTTCGATTATCTTTCGAACGTACCATTCACCTTAAAAAAAAAAAGCTCGTACAGTTCCTATCCAAGAAGCTTTCCCGCCA
>JAPYZA010002042.1:0-18815 GCA_030522685.1 Eupelmus azureus
ATTTACAGCTGCATAAATAAGATTTTTTTTAAAGTTTAGACTAAATAAAATTAGTAATAAATTTATTGATAATTTTTAGCTGTTTACATATTAAAAATGTTTAGTTAAAAAGAATCTAGAAATTTATTTAAAATTTATTTGTAAACAATAATTTTTTAATTTAGCAATTTACGAAAATGCTGAAACCACAAAGTAATCGTACAATTTTACTTAATGATTTTCCAGAATTCATGTCATAGTATCTTTTGCGGAACGCGACAAAACCCGGGAAAACCCAAAAGATAATTTTGGTAAATAGGTCAAATTGTATATTTTCCTTCTTACAATTGACACTATTACACAAAGAAATTTGAAGAGGTGCGCGATTCAATTGCTTTTAAACGTCGCATTTAATTAGCAGCAATGTAAATCTACGAGATAAGAAAATTCGCGCGTATCGCTACTGATAAACAAATTGGCGAAGGACGAGCAGAGTACGAGTTCTTTGCTCTCTAAAAAAATTGTAAATTAAGAGTCGTCTGAGATAATAGATGCCTTGATCAGATTAAGATATTTGCTGATAATCTTTTTAATTTTTTTTATGTCGTTTCATAGGATTATTACTGGCACTTTCTAATATAATATTTAGCATTCATTATACTTTAATTAATGTATATTGGTTTTTCTTAAATTATAAATATTTATAATTAAAGATTAACGTTGAAATTTGCACGATTAAAAAATTGTGTTTTCAATGCTATTTGATGGTGACAACGTTTATTGCAACATTTTATAATAATATATAATATTTATTTTTCATAAATATTCATATTTTCTTAAAACACTTTGATTATGCACGCTAAATTCATGAACATTTTTTTATTTTTTTATTTTAACGTAAAATTAAAAGAAGAAATATTATTATTAAATTTATGTTTAGCTCCAACAGAACTTATTTTCAGCTGGTATATTTATAAGCTGAGTCACTAAGAAGTTCTAATATTCGAACAAACTTTTATTTAATAAATATAAAAAAGTTTTCGATCAGATAAATAAACCAAAATAATTTATCTAAACCGATTTTTGATATACTTCGAATGCATTAACCTATAGGAAGCATGAGTGTATAATATTAATGCTGTCAGATTTCAAAACATAAGCGCCTGTCCAGTAGGTCATTAAAACATTGTCTATCGTTCTCCGAATTCTTGGCACCGATTCTAAAATCTTGTCTATACCCCTTTTTCTCTTTCACTTTGAATTTCTGTAAGCCGTAATCCGTTTGTGTACTTGTGAGCATAATAAATACGTTGAGCATTATAAATATCGATCAGAAAGTATATTATTTAATAAAAAAACGATCGATTCCTCGTTGAAGCATCACCTATGTTCAATCACTATCAGTTACAATCGCATCGAAATATTAGATATTTATAAACGTTTGTACATGAATTTTATAGATATTACAATATTTGAATTTCTAGGTAATTTTCAAGGCTTTCTACTGAATAAATAATTATCTAGTTTTGTGCCATTATTTTTAAAAAAGTACATCTGGCAGCGCCAATAAAGAAGATATCGTGGATGAAATTTGTTCCTCGTGAATTATTCATTTTTCTCGTAAATATTTTGTACACGCAAGATATATAGAGGTTCTGCACTATTCATTAGATAAATTCATCAATTTCTTTATTTGGACTACAGATTGCATTTATTTAGCGATAACTTTTTCTAAGTGGCAAAACTAAAATACCAGTTTTGAAAGCAATCGCAGTCTAATTAAATTATTTTCCTCCATTTCGATGTCCGTTTGTGATCGTCCAATTAAGTCGTACGTAATAAACGCGCGTGAAAGAAAACAAAATTTTCTTGATCTTTTTTTTTCTACAAAGCTAGAGCACATAATTGATGCTCGATGCCCATGTTTCGACATCGATATTGTGAAACGCGACGAGCACGTGAGCGACGCATGCTCATTCGCCGCGCGGCTTTAGTTAAAAACAATTATACACATTTCCGATAAACGCTCGCTCTTCCTTAGACAAGAGCCAGAGCGGGCGCCCGAAAATCAATCGCGCATAATTACTATGTGTCGGAGTCATTAAAAATGTCGTAGACTGCGAGCAGTCGTGACCGCGAGTCATGTGAAGGCTAATTTTTTGAATGAAAAATATAAAGATAGTCACATGCGACTTTGGTGTAGATACCATTCATGATATTCTGTAAAATATGATGCTACTTTTGCCATCTGTTTGATATGACTACTAAGTTATAAGAATAAGGCTATTACCGAGCAAGTTTAGTGTTACGTATGTGAAAGTTTAAGCTAAATTTTGTCTGATATTTTGAAAATATACGGAAACACGGTATATGATTTTTTTTCTTTTAGCAAAGATGATTGAAAGCGAATTAAATTGTTATGATTAAATGAAAGCTCAAGGTCTTTCTGTAATCTTTTATCAACCGAATTCATTATACAAGCATCAAGCAAAGGTTACAAGAAAATTAGAGGTAGCAGTCAGTAGATTTTTCTACGGACCATTTACATTTTTGGTCACTTTTCCTGAATCGAATAATTTTTGAGGCATGGAAAGTCACGTAGACATTTTTTTAATTTATACAAAAATATATCATTATACAATTCAAAGAGATTCAATATATTTTCAAGACGTTTTTGCCTGTAGCGAAATACGATTAGCATTTAAAAAAAAAGTTCGGCATTAAAAAGTCATTTTATGTATACTTTGGCGCATTCATCTATCATATCGAATCTTCGAAAATTTACTTAGCAAGCTTTAATTTTTTACCGTTTGCAGCTAAATGCCCCACATATAAAGCAGCACGATTACGGGTAGGCGCGCTCTGAACCATCTTGTCGTCTTGAGTACACAAGCCGTAGTTCTTTTGTTAAGACCGTTTATCTATCAGGCCTCGGTATGCAAACAACCCAGAAAACTTGATTAAATATAAAAGGGATTTAAAATATAACCTCGCGTAGAGACTCTGATCCTCGTTTTCACAACCTTACGGTGTTTGTGTGTCTTTGTATGTTATAAGCGCGACTTGAAAGAGGTACACGAGAGAATTATTAAGGCGTCGGCGCAGAATGTGCAAACAAGAATTGCCGGGTTTATTGAGACGCAACAAAAAAGAAGAATCAAGCAAAATCTGTGTTTTAGCAATAGTGTGCTCGATTTTATTGAACACAGACATCCATGTGATCTATATACCTTCCAAACCGAGCGTACGCAATTATACTTGCATGAATTAATAAGCCAGCGATGCGCGTCTTATCTAAGGTTTATCTACAAATCCCACATATGTGTGTCGGATCAACGTGAAAGTATTATCCACTTAACAAATAAAATTGCAAATTAACTAGAGTGTGCACTAATAAGGAAAATAATACTGCTAAAACTCGTCTAAAGTTTCGTAACTATATTGAAGATAATCTTTATATATTAAATATTCATGAAAATATGAAAATTTTGTGCGTTAGTGTTTCTAAATTGCAAACAAGTTTACGTTTACTTTTCAATTTTGTGTTAACGTCAATTGTTTGTTATCAATGGTTCAAATAAAATGAAACTCTTCGATTTATCTTGTTTTTTGTTTTTAATTTAAACAAAAAAAAAAAAAATATATGTTATTATTTATATAACTGATATTAAACAATTAATAATGTATACTGTAATAATAAAATGCATGTTATATATAGATAAAATTAGAATTTTCAACTATACTTTTTTTTTTATAAAAATCGATGAGCGATTTATGACTAAATTGTACATTTAGGCGAATTTTAAAATATTTATTTTTGTTGATAAGAATTGAATAAAATAATTGAATTTTAATAACTAATACTATTTTAAAGTAACAAAATAATTTTTACATGTTAGTAATGAAAGTGTCCTCATTGAATAGGAGTTTTGAGTGCTTCCAGATATACAAATATATCCAGATATAATTTACACGTTCAGATCTCTTGAGATTAAGAAATATTTTTCAAAAAAATGACTAGTACATTTTATTATCTTTTCCAGTTAATAAACCTATAATTTTTTAATATTAATAATATAATATTGTTGTCACGTGAAGTGGCATAAGAAAACATTGTCATTCCCAGTGTTATACTAATATTTTCGCAAGCATTAAGACTTATGTGCTTGTTTTAGCTGGTAGGACTCTATCGATTCTTGAGTTAAACAAGAAAAACTCGTAACATTTCGGCACCTCCATAATATTCCGTTTACCGTCTTCTCGAAACTTTCAGACATGATTCTGATGTATGGAGAAAACTGTAATAAATTGTGTTACCTTCACTTTTTTCGTCGTTATTTGACAGACATATAATAAATTTAATAATTTTAATTTATTATTTGAATAAATGAAAAAATTTCAACACGCAAGAATTATTGAAAATTTAAGAGTTTTTGAATAAAAACTATGACAATTTAGAGTATTCTGACTGATAGTTTAATACGAAGATGAACCGAGCGATTATAAAATCTGACGTCTAATTGTGCTTCACATGTACCCAAGTGGGGTTATACAAACGTTACGGATCGTCATGTCGTCAATTTACTAGAGCCATCTTTTCTAATGGTTTTAGTATTTGGTGTAGTATATTTATCAGGGACAGCAAAAAGAAATTTGATTTTTTTTTGCTAATTTTTATTTAGATTACATTAAGAATCTCGTAAACTATTTCAGAATGTTTGAAAACAACATAAGTAAAATAACACCTCATTTCTTGTTCTACGTACCAACGCGCATGCGCAGAAGTATTTTAATAATGTTTATGCTTGATATCATCAACACGCCATTATGAAAACGCTATTAGGTTTTCTACAAAAAAATTTTAATTTTATATTTTATTTTTTGAATTAAATATATTTTTATAATAAAGATATTACAATAAATTATTTGTACAGATTAAAAGCCTAATGTTGAAGGATTGAATATGAATCAGATAGACTTTGTCAACAAAGTTTAAACTCCGATGCTCTATGCCGCAAAGCATGAGTTTCAATAGCCATCGCCGCAGACTGAATTGCGATCTTCATTATATGAAGTATCGAGTGTAGTTTTCATATCTTAAGGTCAAAAAGACTACACTATATCAAGTATTTCTATCTTTGCACATTTTATGTGCACTATAATTTAAAATTACTTGTCTAATTCGAACAGTTTCGATATACATTTCAATAAGTAAATTTTGATGCAAAGGTAAAAGTAACTGTTAAGCCCCCCCACCACATCACATGTATTACATTTGGGCAAAGCACCTGCATATTAGCAGCTACTCGTGTCTCATCCGCGTAACGACGATAGCAATCGAATGAGGGATCCAGATACATGTACAGAGTCACGTGTCCGAGTATCTGGCTAGATTGTAAGATACTCCCTTGACGTCATCATAGCGAGAAGTAACCATTCATGTAACGATTGCGCAACACCGAGAATTACTTTATGCACTACTACCATGTTGCGAGCTCATTATAGTTGATAATTTTGTTATCTTCCAGTGGCGGTACCAGATAAAAATAAATTGCGGATTTTATATCAATGGCGAATGATATAAACTGGATACTATTTAATAACTCTTGCACAATAAATCCAACGACAATATACGGCTGTGAAATAATGGGAATCGGTACTCAAAACATGCATATTGCAGTGAAGACTGAATGAAATAAACAAGACTTGCACGCTGGAAAATTAATAAGCAAATATCTTCGAATTGTGAAGCTCAACTTTTAAGTTTTACTGCGAATGTGACTAAAAAATATTAATATTTTATAATTAAATGATATCTATAATCCATGAAGTCAAAATTAGTATATTGGCTTTATTTAACGCAGTGCAACTTTTTCTCCACAATATTACTGACTTACTGAAAAATTATCTTCATTCTATCAAAATCTACAATAGTAAAACGCTTTCGTCGTTAGTTTTTTTTACCAAACGTAATTATGATACATACTTCCGGATAATAATTTATCATTTCTTCGCGAACTGCACGAAGTACACATAGTGATAATGTGCTATCGGCGAGCCAAAAAACAAAATAAGAAAAGCGAAGGCCGAACTTCAACACACTGGCGTTTATCCTTCGAAATTCCGGATGACCTTGAGGAGGCTAGACAGCGCGACTTGTCGAGAGTTCGGTTTATTCGCCAGGTGGTGTTATATGCCAGCTCTCCAGACATAATATCGAGGACGTCGCGTTTGCTTTTTCGTGAACAGCGCGTATACGCCGCGTATGCTTCTAAGGCGGCTCGAGTTAGCTAATTTATGCGCGCGATCAAGCTCTGTGAATGTAAATTTTTTTGTCTTCTGTAATGAGCCACTACTGCTTAGAAAATTCTGATTGGACGGAAAAAAGATAGTTACTTTTTGTTAAGCGCTCTAGATTTCGAAGGCCTTTCACAGGCAATCCGTAAAAGAAGTTTTCTAATCCGAGCAGTTTTTGGTAGAAAGCCTTTCTCATTTGATACGATTTGGAAATATAAAGTTTACCAGAATCATTGTGCAAAATATTTTGTTATTATCATCACCATAATAGCGAATCATCAGGTTATTTTTCAACCAAAATTAAATCCACATTCTATTAATAACACGTTTTTGGTTTTAAAGTTTAAATATAAATTTCTGGAGATATTTGGTAGATTCAGAGAGCGATGAATAATTTTTCACTGTCATTTATTTACTAATAAACAAAGAAACGATTTGACACTATAATAGTTGTGTTGCATATTGATTATAGCTATAAAAGTTTAATAAAATTGCATTGCCAATTGGGTTATCTTATCTTTTGACGCCTTTTTCTTTTTTTCTTTTACAAATTATTAATCATTATTTTTACTCGTTGTATCTTTATAAAAATGTATTTATGAAATATCTTTAAAAATACGTATGTTGTAAAACGTATATTCAATTATTTAAAATTTTTATATTTTATAGTATATAATGTTTTGATGTATTTACTATTGGACCGATTGTAACTAATGCTTGCAGAAGTCATTTGCGCCTATTATATTACGAAATAGAAAATAGCGGTATACTTAAAGAGGTGTAAAAAATTCAGGAAAAAAAAGATATTTCCAATACAGACGGTTCTCAGTGCTCTAAGAATCATTTTTCTCGTGTCGTAATCGCTCATCTCTGTGTCGCGCCTGGCGGACTTTTATACTCCCATCGTTCTTCTTCAATGATTTTCACGAAAACGAGAAAATTGGAACAAGACACGGTACCGGCTTGAACGTCACACCCATGTAGACCTTTATCAAAATTAAAATTTATCTTGAAAAAAAGTTTTACTAATCTATCGTTTTATATCTATTAATTAATAAAATTGCACATTCCTTGTGACAAACATTATTTTATTCGTCATGTAGATATATTTTAATTTTTTCTCACAATTTTTGTTGCGACTTTAGATACGTAAAATATTACTTAATTTAAATTATTAAACAAAAATATTCGGGTATGATTTCTACAAATATTGAAAGCATTTTATAAAAATCTAAAAACTTAAAATTTATATGATATTAAAACTGCATACTCTTTAAGAAAATATAAGACTTTCAAGGTTAAAACATGAAAAAAAATGTATTTTTGTACAAACGTGATGACGAATATGGTGAAAGCAAAATGGTATTTAATGTACAAGGAAATAAATGAAAAGCAGACCATTAATCTTGACTTATTATAAAATAATCTTCAACAATTTATGAATATCAATATTTCTCAAGAACAAAGACACAATTCAAAGTTTATCACTTATATACGCCTTGTTACTCAGACGATCGATTTTTATTTATTGTGCAACTCGATCTGTTATATTTGTTTTATTATTACTGCCTTCTTAAGTTTATAATTTTACCAACTAAAAACTTTAATTTTACCTTTTAATTTTACATTTACAGTAGTCCGTCAAATTTAAACAAAATAGATTTCAAAAAGATTTCAAAATAATACTACTGGATAAAATGGTATTATTTTCTTATGTCTGTTACCGAAGGAAAGATGAGGAATGTATTTCTAATTTTAAAACGTTATCAATCAAATAAACGCGTCTCCTACTCCGATCATTTACTGACTTTATTGGAGCAATCACCCTACTGTTGTTCTTTCAAAAGAATCGCAGATATTTTTTTAAGTTCCTTTTATGTACGAATACAATACAACTGAAATATTGTAAATTTTGTTTATTTTTTGTGTAATTGTTGTTGAAAATTTCTTTTGCGTTTTCTTTTTTTTTGGGTACTAAAAAAATATAATAAAATAAAGGATTTTTGTAAAAAAAATAGTCAAATCTCACAAAAAATTTCGATATATTCAAAAAATTTAAAATAAAGAATTAAAAAAGTGAAGATACATTTTTCTTAAGGTACATTCTTCTTAAAAACAAAATTAGAATTCTATTAAGATCTATTCATTTATAAATATTTTTTTATAAACTGAAATAATGTTAAGGTATCATTTCTTCTTATTACAATTTTGGAAAAACTTTAGAAAACAATTAGCTCACATTTACTGGAATCCGCTTGAATTTGCTAGTAAATAGAATGTTGTTTTTATTGGATTTGTTGTCGAATCGGATGAGTAGTATTTGGAGATTTCATCAAAATCTAGCCAGGATCTAGTTATGAACCAGGCAACTTTCTATAAGGGATGTTACAATAAGAAAATGGTAAAAAATAATATTAAATCTTTACTAAAAATTAGAAAGTTTTTGTCTGTAATCAAAGATTCACTGAATTTTCATTTTTAAGTACTTGAATTTTTGTAGAAATTTTCACATTTTTATTAGATCTACCAATGACAATTGTTAACGTACATAAATTTATTAAAATTGTAACTGATAATTATTGCTTTTAATAAAAATAACTAATATATATATATTTTTTTTTTAATTCAAGTGAAGCAGTTTAAGTAAAACCATTATTAAAATATTTTATTTCTTTTTAGTATCTGAAAGATACCAGTCCTGCAGCATTTTCACGCAACAAGAATCAAGGTAATATTTATAGTGATATTACCGGTTTTTGTATTTAATGAAATTGCAGAATTGAGTGGAATATTTTATTCATTTTTAAGCTAATATTTTAAATACCAGCTTCGGTTATGGATTTTCAAGTTAATCAAATCATGCTTTCTAATATACTAAATGAAAACACTGTCACTTTTTGCGTTTTGAAAGAAACAATAACTTTTGGAGTAACTTCTTTATTAAGTTAAAAATTAGAAAAAGCAACATTTACTCTCTTTCTAGCTCAAAGTGAACAGTATATGCTTGTGTAGACTTGATTTTCCCTCCAAAAAGCTCAACGCGCCGGTAAATTCGTGAAACCAAAAACCGGATCTATCAACCTAACCTTCGAATTAATCAGGCAAACGAACATTTGAAGCAGCCTTCCCACTTTCACAACAGAGAGCATACAGCTCAGTTCCGGCTCGAGCATCCGATCAACACAACACAATCAGATTCGCAAACACAATCCCTCGTGAAGAGCGCCGAAAAATTTAGCAATGATTTTGTCGTGTGCAGACGTACCGTGTCGATAATAATCCCCGAAGAAATTCGCGGAGCATCGCTGCAACAGTTGCATGCCTCCTGAGCCAGCAGCTCCGGCTGCAGCGGCCTCGTCGCTTTCTGCACTACTCTGCGGCGCTCCGAAATTATGCTGCGTCGCCGCTATCACCGCGGCGTCTGCTGCCCTCCTCGGCTCTCTCTTCTTTTCCAGATCGGGTGCCATTCAAGCCCGAACTCACCTGCTGCTTTATCCTCGCGCTTCTTTCTGTTCCTTTTTTTCTCTCGTTTTCCGGCCCTCACCACGGCTTTCGCCGCGCGCACTGTCTTGCACCACTATATGTCATGCGCGATTTCTGCAAACATCTACTGCGCGCTGTCTTTCCCGCGGAGCGCAGCAGCGGCAATCTGGCTCAACGCACTTTCTGGAGCGGTTCGGTCGTTAGTAACCCGAGCTTTTGCGCCGCTTCATGTCACCTGTCGCTGTACTTAATGAAAAACAGAAATTCTCTCGGAACCCGCGCACTCTGCGCACTGTCCACCTATATCCATGCACCGGGGTGGGAAAAAACGATCAGTTCAAAATATGGCGCCCGGGCGCGCGCGCGCTTCAAGAACCGGCGCCTGCGTAAGTAAGAGGGAGACTGACGTCGCGCGAGCGGCGACGTTGCCTCGCTCTCTGCCGTGTAGCGACACGACGACGAGTAAATATTCCCCCACCTCGCGCTGACTCGCGGCGCAGAGAGGCATATTATATCGAGGCGCACTCTTCTCTTTCCGCGCACCGCCCTCTCGCTCTCTCTTTCTCTCTCTCTTTTTCGCTCTGTACACTAGGAGATATCGAGCGAGCGGCTCGCTCCGATATCTTCGTGCGCGCGAAGAAACGCTAATTACCTGAAGAAAGGAGGCTCGATCGTCTCTCGCGCGCGAGCGGATCTTTTTGCGCAGGCTTGCGTCAACGGTGCAGGTGCGCGCGGTTTTAGATGATATGAGAGAGAGAGAGAGAGAGAGAGGGTTGGCAGAGGCGACGGATTGTTATTTGGAGTGACGAGACGGTTTTTTGGCGGGCGTTTCGAAAGCTTCTATCGTACATAGGCTAATGAAGTAGGAAGGGAGGGGGGAAGGGGTTGAATTGAAGAGCGATATGTAATTTTAGATTGTCTGTTTTCGTGCTGTTTGAATATTGAAAATAGACGGCTAACGCGATGTTTAATCGGTGATTTCAATAGATTTTGCGCTTTGAATGAGTAAAGGTTTATTCTAAGATAAACCTTAAGTTAAAAATAACTTTTAAAAAATTTAAATAGGTTCTTTTGGTAATAATGCGATCCACATTTAAAAGATGTAGTAGTAAATATTGGATGTTTGACATTTTTTATAATATTTATAAGCTTTATAAAATCAATCTTTTTTTACCTGTTGAAGGTGATTCACGCTGTTTGATAAAGAAATACTTGAAACTGTTCACTAATCATGTTAACAATACTGACACATGACAGCTCTTTTGAAACGCTAAATGTTTATTGTCACTAGATTGAACTAGTAACTCGTTAGATTTGAAACAAATAAAAACATGCTTAATTACGTAGAACTTAACAGAATTATTTTACCAATAAGACCCTGAGAGAAGAATATCTTTTGAATCTTGAAATGACAATATAAATCAATTTGTTCTTCGTAAGATTTATAAGTAAAATTATATTCTTTTTAATTAATATTTATTTAAAAGTAATTATAAAAAAAATTATTTAAAATTAAATTAATTAAATCTATTTATACCTACGTTTCACATACAAAAAATGTAATAGACATTGTTTTCATTTAGATAGAAGCGACAATTATAACATTGTGTTGTAATATAGCATAATAAAATTATGGAAGATTACTAAGCAAATAGATCTATATCTGCAGTAATTGTTAACAATATATATATATATATATATACACACATAATCTTAAATAAATTGTGAATAGGAAGCTTCATAAATTTAAATGTTTCATTTGAAATGTGAGTGTGAGCTCTGGTTGATGGACACTATAGTTTATCTGCTGGTATAAATTGTTTATCAGCTATTGACAAATTGTAAGTTTAGATTCTGTGTTTATAAATCGCATGCATTTGTCGATAAGCTCTTCTGCTCGTATGCTAAGTAAACTTAGTTCTTGCACCATTATAATTTGCATAATTCAAATCAAGATACTACAGTTTAAAGAGGAATTCAGCGCGATTGAAAAGTGCTAGAATAAAACTTAAAACTAAAATAAAGCAATATTTTATTGTTTCTTTGGTAAACAAAGAGAGTATTAAAAATCGTACAATCAAATCATGATTATTTAAAGTTAACTCAAAACTTTGTAACGCAACTTGAATTAGATAAAAAGAGAATGAAATATGCTGTAATATTTAACTAATCTGCACTTCTGAAACTCTCTTTTTTCGATGATATTTTCAAGTCCAAACACGTGCTCTAAAGTTCAATCTTTTATAAATTTCAAAATCTCGTGAAGTTTAATTACATGCACAAGCAGGCCAGAATTAAAGAGAGAAAGTAATTCCTCAGTCGAATCGTCGTCGACGCTCTCACAGCCGGCCGGGGCCGAAGGTGAGCCATTCACTGTTGTTCGTTAATAATGTAAACAGTACAGAGCATAAAAGTGTTATGTGTCACCCCTCTTCTCTCAAATTCGCTCTCATCGACTCTTTATCTATTTACGACTGGGTTAGTGAGGCCTGTGGCTATCTGTGTCCGTTTATCTCTTATTTTGATTAAGGGTTTCTTCGGCTGCTCTTCTGGGGTTTATGCTTTGATTTTGCCTGATTTAAAAACAAAGGGATTCTTAATCTTTACATTTTTATGGTAGCTTAGTCGGAACATTTCTGTTAAGAGAAATTTATATTTCTCAAATTTTGTGAACAAATTTCTCTAAATATATTTTAAGAGATTCTTCAAACTTTTGGTTAATGTGATATACCATAACTTTCGAAAATGTTGAAATGAAGTGAAACAATTTCTCTAACTGTTTAGTTATGAAGTTGTATAAAATTCATTGAGTTTGAAGGAACACATTTACCAATTAGTATAGCTACTAAAGTTAAAGTTACTTTCTTTATATATTCTTATTCCATCTCATATTTTTGGTTGTAAACTTTCACTTTGAATGTAATTTCTTTGAAGTGTTCACCACGTCTGATATTATACTTAGCATTGCTGTCCTTCTGATCAATGCATTATCAAATTCCTCATCTTGTAGATTATTTTTAATTATTGCCTGATAATTATTTCTTTAAATAAAAACGATGTAATAAGCTTGCTTTTACCGATGTAAAAGTAAACTACAGATCCGTATAAGCGTTAATGAAAATAAATTAGCTTATGTTTAAATTAGGTTTAAAATATCATTTTCAATGTTCTTTTAAACCAATAAACTGTAGGTGCTGGTAAAGTAGTAACCAGTTTTACCGACATTATTTTGATGTATTTTACCTTTACAGTACCTTTACAATTACTTCTAATTTTATAATAAACATCTGCCAAGAACAATATAATTTCTCTGTTTTAAGAAAATATTTTAAAAAGAAAAAAATTTGAGTTACTCGATGTCGTCACGGAAAATAAGATTATGAAATACCAATTGATAACTAATTGGTCTTACGATAACTGTAAACTACCAATGCGTCATCATAAATTACTTCTTTGATGAGCTTTTTCATACAAATATATCAAATATAATGGCGTCTTGTTCTTCTTTAAAAAATTATTATAACCTTAAATAAATAATGTTAAATTTAGAAAAGATAAAGTAGACAAATGGTTTAAAACTTCGAAGAATTAGAAATAATGTAATTTTAAACGAATAAAAGATGTACTTTACAATTATTAATGTAGTTTTAAAGTAACGATTTTTATTTTAATGCCGGTAAAGTGCATATCGATAAAGCAATGCCCTCGATTAACAATCCCTAAAGTATAAGGAACAGAAAAAAAAGAAAATAAGAAAAACAAGCAGCACACAGACTTTGTGGAATTTTATCTCCTAACATTTCGAAAATCGTTATCGACTGAAATCCTCGCTGAAGCCCCATCGCTCAATTAGTCACTATTTTCTCTTTCTACCTACCTCTCTTCTCGTTCACTTATTGATTTTCCCGACTCTCAATCGCGTCCTTGCTCGCTTTTCCCCTCCTCAACCGTACCCTTATTTATCCGCGACCCACACCCCACCTTCTTACATCCTCTCTCATCCCTCATTTCCTTCTCCCGCTCCTTCCGCGTCGTCCTTCGTCGCCGCGGCTTGCCTCAATTCCAATTGCAATATATTTGTAAACATGGTCATTGGCCCCGGTTCACCGATTAGCGTGGGCGCGCGAAAGAGAGATGGCGCGAGAGGAGAGGTGGAACTCTCTATAAATAGGAGTTTTGTGTGTACACAGCGCGCTGGCGACGTAGCCCGGCTACGAAGAACGCGAATTAAAGCCGCGAAAAAGTCTTTAGCTATTGGAAACGCGACTGAAATACGAATTCGTTTGGTTTTTCAAAGTCTATAATTGAGAAAAAGGTGATGCTAAAGCTTCGATCAAATAGTGAATAGAAAATCACAAAATTGATGGCGTTATAATTGTTTCTTTTTAAAATTTTGTTTTTATTTTCTAATGTATATACCTTAATCCGTGATACTGTTTTTAAAATTAATTAAAATTAATTGCTTATGAAATATTAAACATATATTGCCATATTACTTATTGACAATATTTTATTGTGTAATATTTTATTTTACCAAGAGCGTAAAGTTGGCTTTTTTAGACCGAGTGTGAAATTTTGAGTACCAGCCGAAGGTGAGCTAGCACGAGTCAAAGGCGTGTGTATAGACGTATTTATATATACGTATACACATGTATGTACTTATATGAATTTTTATGAATTTCAGAATTAGTTGGCGCAAGACACGGGCACAAAATACTTTATGCCCATTTCTCACCGGTCCAAAAACGGTCGCTTTAGGCTTGCGATTTTGGTATCGAAAAACACAAAAATCGTGCATGCGTTACAAAGTTATTTATTTTTTTTATAGATTGATTAATATCTGACAGTGATGTATTCGTTCAATGTTACGGACCATTGGATTAGGTGCTTCCGTGAGAGCCGGTCATCAATTCTTGACCCAAACTTCTCCATATATACTTTCAGTTTTATAAGTGAACAACTCTAACAGTTTTATAGCAAGAATTTTTAAGTATTTAATTACAATATTAACCAATTCAAATTTTTCATAGCTAAAAATTGCATGATCTCGTACTGTTATGAATAAATTGTTTGATTCTTTACGAATTTTAATAAGAATCTAAAAATTCTATTCATTTTCAAACATTCATTAAAAAAATAAAGAAAACTTTGCAAAATTTTTAGTTTTACAGCCGTGAAAATAAGGAGAAAATCATTTTCCTCATGATTATTCTATCTACGATTCATTAATAATCGGGAGCGATTGGTTGAGGATTTGAACAATAGTCTACTTCTCTAATCCCAGATACAGCTATGCAATAGCGGCTAGACAGCCAAGGGTGGGAGATCGCTAGACAATGTCGCTCGCACATCGACCTTAGTTGCCCACAAAAATTACGCAGCACACGCGATTCTCATGTACCCGTACGCAAATCCATATGTATGCACATTTGAGCGCGCAGCGCAAACAAGACGAGAATGAATGACCCAAATATAGCAGCGGCGCATTCTGCCTTATCGGCTATTCAACGACCCTCGTACCCGACGCGGTATTATTTTGCTTTTTTCTGCAATTACTGTTGTGAATATTGGTGCGGGCACTTAGCGAAAGAGGAAATTGCCGAGTGTATATGAGTCATAAAAATGAAATTTTAAATTGATGATTTTTGAATTTTACCATTTGTTATGTTGACAACGTTGGTAAGTATATATAAACTGCGATTTTAAACCCCGACTGTCTTATCTTGCTTATCTGTGCTTGTTTTTGTTGATGCGATCGATCCTTGAAAAACAAGTGTTTGGTTTTCTTTTACTTGATGAATAATTTTTATTGTTTTCTTGTAATTAATAATATTTTATGTGAAAAATTGTTTTTCTAAAATAATTATTGCATTCTTATTAAAGAAAAAAGAATACATTTACTTAAAATCAAAAAATAAACGCTGTACCAAAAGAATACGCAACGGTTTTATGATCATAATAAAAAAAGGTAAACATTCTACTGCACTAAATCATAAAAATATTTAGTAGCTGTGGATATGGCGCCATTGGCAATAAGTCAATGTCACTGCATGAGTTTCTAATTGTCAAATCAGTCATTATATTAGCGCATTGCTCTCGGGGCTTCCTTTTTGCGAATCTTCTCAAAATTGTATACTATGTAACTTATTGTAAAGTTGCTTTCATCCTCGTCTTTTCAGGAAAAAGAGATTTTTTCTGAAAGTTGTTTTAAACAAAATATATTGTAAATAAGAGATAGTAAATGTTTTTTATAAAATAAAGTATATGTCGATTTTGTTACGTCATAGGTGTGTTTTTACAAATTTTCTCCAATCTATGTTCTCCTTCACACTTTTTCCATTCAACTAATATTCATTAAATAAACTTTATAAAACAAAACTTTAAAAGATTTATCTTCTTATTGAACCAATCTAAACAAAACTAAATTTGCACAATGCAAATTAAATCAACTATTAAAGCATACAAATCGCTTAAAATCTGTAACATATAGCAACTTAGTTTTTGTAATAATAATATTCCGTATTCCGTTGTCTGCTCACCTGTTAAGTACGCACCTTCACCCTGTCTTCTCATTACGTGATCTTGAGAGGTGTATTGAGAGGTGTTTAAGTCAAGAGTAGTACCCCTTCCTTTTTCACTCCCGTGATCTCCTCTCCTTTCTCCCGGCTGCCTCGCCATCGTTGCGGAGCTAGTAGCCGGCAATAAAGACAGGAGAAAACCTGCCGTAACCGGTTTCCCCTATCAACTCTCTTCTTGCGGACCGGGAATCAAAAGAAGGATAGAAAGAGATGAAAGATGCCACGTATTTATCGACGAAAAAATCTCTCGGGAAATCGAGCCAGGCGGCTGCTGCTGGTACAGAGATAATGATACTGCTATACAAGTTGTTTGGTTTCTATGCTGAACTGTAATTGAATGCTTAAACGCAAAATTTTCACTCGTTTAGATGGGAAAGAAATTAGTTCATTTGAAATTGATTTTTACTATTGTAGATGTATATAGTATATTAATAAAGTTTGAGTCAAAATATTTTCAAAGCTTAATGTAAAATAATTTTTATTCATAAATAGTATAAATAAAACAAATTTTAATTTCTTTAACCTACTGTGTTTTCCGAAGGATTTTGATGATCTGAATCCAAATCCGTCCTCAGAATTGCTCTATCACGTCAGGTTTTTGAAAGTTTGCTCAAATATCTTTTTTTTCGCTGGCATATCGCATTTTAAAGTTTTTATATTTGTGAAAAATCTATTTAAAAATACATTGAGATAATATAGATCTGATGTAGTCTACCCAAGCTAATAAATGCCAAATCCAGAAACCTCAAGCCCACAATCCCCAAACTCTACTCATCCCAAGCCCGAAAACCTCAAATTTCACATACCCCAAGCCCACAAACCCCAAACCCTACATATCTGAAATCCAAACCCGACTCGCCGTAAGTCTACAAACCCAAAGTCCATAAATGTAAAACCGTACACTGTCTAAGCTCACAAACCCTTAACTCCCAAACTTCAAACCGACAAACCTTGAATATAAGCTTTTACCTTCAAACTGTAAGGTCGTGTACCTTAAACACACAAACCTCAAACGCACGTAAAACGTAAAACGGTTTAGATGAACGGTTTTTTTACTTTGCTGCATTTGGGAATTTCTTTTCGAAAATCGAATGAACTTGATGTAATTTGATGTCGAATACTTTATTGAATATAATTTGAATTCGGTAATTTATTTATTGAATAAAAAAAAAAAATTCAAAATCGTGCCGGCAGTTGAACTTGGAAAATACCTTAAAAATGAGGTGGGAACTCTCCCAGTAGTGCCGTTTAGTCACCAAAAATTGATCAGATTAGTTACTTGTACACATATGTAATAGACAATGTACGAGATTTTTAAATTTTTAATTTTCTTGTAAGTTATAGGTTTTCAAAGTTAAAACCACCACTACGAAGGTGTGGTTTCAAGAAAAATGATTCACCCTCCCTTAAGTCACAATACAAAAACTGATTTTTCACCATACCCTGGCCGAAAGTACCACTTTCGCTCGCGGCTCAAAATCACGAAAGTCGTATTTTCGGCCCGAGTATGGTGAACAATAGTATACGCATCACGGGGGGAAATAAAGAAAGCCTCAAATCGCAAGTTTATCGACAATTTATATGCGATCTGGGACATTCTTTGTTTTTCTTCCCTAGGTGCGTAATATACTATTCTGAAGACTTAATGGTCTACACTATTGTAGAACTGAGGTAGATAAATGTAGAGTAATATTTAGAGTAAATGAATTTATTACTGTGGTTACTCTTATTACTGTATAGATTTTTCTAAATAAATAAGTCTATGATATTTAGTTGAGGAACAAGTACAGTGTGTTTCTTTGATCATAGATTTTTACAAGATCAGTTAAGATACTAAAAGACAAATAAAATATTCCATTCAAAAGATATTTCTTTTAAAATTGAAGATAACAATTAAACTTTTAAAAAATTAAACTCTTAAAATGCTAAAGAATATAACAATTAAAAATATGTAAACAAATCCTGGAATCCAATAATAAAAAGAGATCAAACTGTCACACGGAAATACTCTCAAGGATTTCAGCTCAATCTCACCGCAACCATTTCTTTTTTTACTTTTAACTCTTTCACCGTTGCAAAGTCCAGAAAGTCCAGTGATATTTTCATGGACATCTTGATGGCTTTTTAGCTGTGCATATAAGAAAAATTCAATAAAAACAGATGAGATTCGAATAAAACCATACTATTTTGTAAATTAGAAAACATGTTTAAAATTTTAACATTTATTATATTTTTTGAACTAAGTTCTAAGATATAATACGAGGAAAAATTTAACTTATTTTATATAAAAATCCAAGTACTAATTGTACCGTGGTAACAATATACACGACTGTACATCAGGGAACATTAAAGTCTTGATAATTACTGACAATTGCGAAAATAAACTTCTCCATCTAATCAAAATGAGAACTTGACAACAAGAGTTTTTCTAAAATAAAAAAGTGGATGAAAAACGTGGTTCCCATAATTATTAATAGG
>JAPYZA010002044.1:0-21789 GCA_030522685.1 Eupelmus azureus
AACGGAGGTCATCACGGGAAATAATAGGCAGGAAGGAGAAGTAAAAAGGAAAAGAATTAGGAAAAAGGTAAAAGAATATTTTTACAAAATTTCAAATTAATTCAGTCTATATCTTAAGATATATCTCTTCTATGATTCGAAACTTTACCGAATTTCACATACATATAGATATACTGTAATGTAAAAAGCTTTAAAACTAGATAAATTTTAATCAATATATCTCAAAATCTAGGTCGTGAATAAATCTAAAATTGTTTTTGCTCAATAATTTTTTCGTTACGCTATTTTGTTACGTTTTATGTTAGACAAAATTTTTATTCTTTAATGCAACTACCTTAACAAAATTTTAAACTAAAAAATTATATTCATATTTTGATAATAAAATAAAACTTTCTTACTAATTTTTTATAAGATGCTTAAAAATTTTAAAATAAATCAAAATAAAAAATTAAATAAAAAAAAAGCAAAAATAACGCCCGAACAGGGACTCGAACCCTGGACCCTCAGATTAAAAGTCTGATGCTCTACCGACTGAGCTATCCGGGCCTGAGATGTCGAAAAGTCTATGTTCATCATGAATCTGGGGAATTTTTTATAGCATAAAAGCTTAAAAAAATTGATTTTTAAAGAAAAAAATGTATCTCTATTTTTTTTTTAATTTTTTAGTGTATTTTAAAAATTTTTAAATTATTGTGACAGAAAAATCCTGCTGTAATTTCAGATGATTTATTGAAAGTTCAATAATTATTTTATTAATTTATTTAACATCTTGCAAAGTTTAATTTAAAATAATTCTAAATACTAAATATATATTATTATATTTATAAGTTTTTATTTAAATTTTGAAAAGCGCATGCGCCCAACTAATTAGAACATTCACAGAATCAGCCAATCAGAGCACGCCTTTGAAAGACGGCCACTGCGTATCGTCGAATCCCATTGGCTGAAAATCTGGACTTGCCTTCCAGCAAATCGTACACGTGCACCCATAACCTTGCCGTTCAACTTCTTTTCCGGAGCGTCGTGTGCTCTTCCGGTTCTCGTTACAGAACGGCGCCGTTTTTCGGTGAGTTGTGCTCCGAAAATCCATGCAATCTGCGAAGATAACGCGAAAATAATTCGCGACGACAGTGTAGAATGAGAATTTGATTGTTCCTTCGAGTTTTTCGCGATATATTTTTTTTATTTCGTCGAACGGCCGGGCACAATTATAACCTCTTTGTTGACAGTGGAGACTGGCGTTATATTGTTTATCTATTGTTTCTATTGCAGTTATTTTTTATTGTCAATTGGTTTTAGTTTTCTAGATAAAGCTATTTTTGCACATTGTCATACTTAGATTGTTAACTTTGTAGTTTTCGTCTGTTTGTTAGTGAGGTTATGTGTTTTACATGCTTGAAAATAAACATTCAGCATACTTGTGAAAAAAGGCATCCTATCATCGCCAGTAGTAATAGTAATACAGGTATTTAACTTTTTTATTTCAGGGTTAACGAGATGAAGTTCAACAAATTAGTTACTTCCTCGAGGAGGAAAAACAGGAAGAGGCACTTCACAGCCCCATCTCACATTCGAAGGCGGCTCATGTCTGCTCCTCTTTCAAAAGAACTCAGACAGAAGTACAACGTCCGTTCTATGCCCATTCGCAAAGATGATGAAGTTCAGGTAATTTTAATAATTGATAGTAGTACTTTAGTTAAACAAAATGATAAATAGATGCACAAAATGCTTATTTAAAACAAGCAAGTAAAGAATTTATTTTAAATGTTTCTAGAATCGTGTTAGAATCATTAATCCATTGTAATAAATACCAGTGGTTTCATATTTAATACATATGGTAATCTAAATGATGAACTAAACCATTCACGTAAGTTGTGGTAAAGGATATTCTTGAATGCAATTTTTAGGGTTTTCCTATTAATTATGTTCAGAATTATTCCATTCCACTTCAAATGTAGAGAAATTGGCACTGATCTCCTATTTACTTTATATATTTATGAAATCATTTTATAGATTTGAAAATATAAAAGGTACATTTTATACTTTCAGGTTGTACGAGGCCACTACAAGGGGCAACAGGTTGGCAAAGTTATCCAAGTTTATAGGAAAAAGTTTGTCATCTACATTGAAAGGATTCAGAGAGAAAAGATGAATGGTGCTAGTGTCTATGTTGGCATTGATCCCTCAAAGGTAATTTTTATAGTAATATCAAATAAAAATTTGTTACAGACCAAAAATTATCAAAAATTTTAATAAATACATTTAAACTTAGCTGTATTCAAGAATCTATAAAAGAAAAAGAAAAATCAAAAAAATAATTTAAAAAAGTTTATAAAAGAAAATTTTATCCTTTTTAAAATGATGTAAACATACGATTCATCAAAAAACTACAACTTAAAGGGAAAAATTGTAATGATTCTTGAAAAAATTCATGTTAGGGTAATTTTCTAAATTTGTTTCAATCTCTTGTAATTTTTTGTTTAAGTAACCAATTACATGTTTACATCTTTTTAAGAATAATAAAATTTTCTCAAATATGATTTATCAAATTATATTTTGATTTTTCTTTACCTTTTACAGGATCTTAAATATACACATGTTTAATTGATCGAACATTTTTGGACAGTACTATAAATATTTTACTAAAGCCCATTTACATGATGATTTAAACCATTCACAGAGGTTTAAACATGAAATATGATTTGTAAGTCTTTAGCAGGGTGTTCCTGTTAATTGATGCACTTTTCATATTTAGTTTAATCTTTGCAGAGAAATTGGCACTGACTTTTTTCAATTTAATATTAATCTTATTTCTCTCAGTTTAAATAAAATATCAAATTTTAAGAATGTATTTTTATCTTACAGACTGTAATTGTCAAACTGAAAATGGACAAGGATCGTAAAAAGATCATTGACCGAAGAAGCAAGGGACGCCTCGCTGCACTTGGCAAGGACAAAGGAAAATATACTGAAGACAGTGCTGCTACCATGGAAACATCATAAATCTTAAATCTGACCTTTTTGCCCTCTTGTATTATTTCAAAATAAAGTTTCGAATGTATGTTCGAAATTTTGTATGTTTTTATTTTTTGGAATAATATTAAAAAGACCAATTTTGTTTTTTTTGAAAATTCTTTATAATTTATTTGCATAAAATAAAACAAGATTACATTTATAATCTAGAAAGCTTAAAAAATTAAGGACTGCTGTAGAAATTGACAATTATAGCATTCTGTTCTCATGAACAGCTCTTACTACATGTTTTTAAAGTGTAACTTTATTATAATCACAGAATTACTTTTTTCTCTTTTAATTAGTGGTTTATCTTAGATATGAACAAATTCACTCTTAAAAAAATTTCTTGCCAACTACCTCATTCATATCAGTAAATTAATAATTATAAATATTTAAACGCACCATAAATTTTTTTATTTTACAAAAGATATATGCAAAATAAAAAAGTATTTATCACACAGATTTCTTAAAAAGAAAACAAAAAATATAGTACAACTTTCTTATTGACTTCGTGTGCCTACATTTACAAAAGTCTTGAAATACAAATTGATTCGACAGCTACATTATATTAGCTGATTATTTTATACACGTTTGTGCTATTTGAAATACTGATTTATTGCAGCAATTTTATATAATCTAAAAATATGTTCAGTAATTAATCTCAATTTATCCCATCAACCAATTTTTCATACAAACAAATTTACATTAATACTTATTCTACTGAATATTAACTTGTAACATTTATAATTTCGTTATTTTACTATCAATATGTATGTCTAACATACTTTTAATATTAAACCCTTCAATCTCGAACTCTTCATTATAGTATAGTATTATTAAAATTTTATATGAATAGATAATATTTTAAAAAGAAAAAGTAAGTTTCATAGAACAAAACTATTCTTAAATATTTTATTTTCTGAAAACACCAAAAGAAAAAAGATTATAAAATGTTACAATTAAATTTAATTAGTTATTAACGACAGTCGTTTAAATCATTTGTAGTATGTAATAAACTTCTTTATCAAGTTATAATAACAAGAAAAAATTAGTGAAATATAGAAAATGTGAATAAAAATATTTTATCAAGTAAATTAAATTGTGTTGAGACCAAAGGGGTAATTATCCATCATAATTTTCGAAATTCATTATTATAAATCGACATTTTCTAACCGAAAAATAGTTTGTAGGTAAATAAATATAATATTTTTACATAATTAAAAATTTTAAAATAAAAAATTTTAAACAAAATTTTTTGTTTAAAAAAATTACTTTCGTGCAACTGCAAGAATACGTAGAATATATAGGAAAAGATTGATAATATCTAAATAGATATTAATTGTTGCTAAAATATACTCCTCAGGTGATAAAGTCTTCATTAAAAGTTGTGTATCAAAAATTATGAAGAATGAGAAAAGCATTGCACCTCCAACACAAAGTAGAAGTTCCATGAGACTACTTTGAATGAAGATTTGAAGTAAACCTCCAATCAATAATACACAGAGACCAGAAAATAATCTGAAACATTGTCAAAATTATTTAATTGAAACTACTTAAATAATATTTTAAATATTTTACTTTTTTACTTTTTCCAAAAGAAATTAGTTTTTTTTTTATTGATTAATAGACAGAATTTTATAAAATAATTGTTGATAAAAAAATAATATTTGTTAGATCAATATTGTATAATTTATTTAATAAAAGTAATTTATACTTTTTATAATTAAATTTTAGTAAAAAAAAAATTATTAGAAAAACTGTTAAATGGATTTTTTTTTAATATGCGGTAGATACAAAAATGTAAGCAGGTATATAAAAAAATATTGTATAATTAAATTATTTGAACTATTTAAATTAGAATTGAATTGATTTTTTTGATTTTAAATCAATAAACTTATTAAAACCATATAGTAAATACTCAATTATTCACTAAAGACACTAAAAAATCTTTTAAATTTTGTATAATAAATATTTTTATCTTCTCATCTTATTTCAGTAACAAATTATCTGTACAGAAATAATATACAGAAATAGAAATCAGAGCTATTACAATAGTATTACTTTTATAACATTATTGAAGTTATTTTGCAAGTTAAATAATACTTTTTTTTTTAAAGAGTATTTTATCTTTAAAAATGTATGAGCAATTTTATATTTACCCAGCTGCCATAGCAGAAAAATCTCGCTTTGTTTGGAAAGTAAATGCTGTTAAGGAGATAACAACAGTCAATGTTATAAAAATGGCTTCAAGAACCAGGAAGACATCGTAGAAACTCACAACTATTCCAATCATACATGCTTGTAACATTGTCTAAAAATTCAGAGATTTTAATATTTTTACATAAATTAATTGGTAAGAAAAATTGTATTCGTGTTTTATCATTAAAAATTACGTACAAAAGCAGCTAGAAGAACTAAATTTGTTGGATGTTCTCTTCTCTTGAAATGAAGAGCAATTAGAACTCCAAATGTTGCAAAAAATGAAACCATTATTGGCCATCCACTAAAAAATAAATAATTATTAAGATGTGACTTTATGGCAAAGTATTTACATGTTTCATTATTAATTTAAATATATGTATTCATTAGCACTATATCAAATAAATTGCTATTGCAGATATATTACTTTTCTGTAACATATAATTTCACAGGTTTGATATAAAACATCCCAGCAATGGCGACTGTCATGAGTAACTGCATACTGAGGAGACCATAAACCTTTCGAATGAAAGCTGTAAATAATATGTTTTTATTTATTCTAGAAAACTCAACACTTTGGATTATAAGAACAAAAGTAAATTTCAATTACCCATTCGAATTTTGATTGTTGCATTGTGTACATTGTTGTGATATGCAAAATCATTTTGTAATCCATTAGTACGTTCTTCCTTTCCTCCACTTTCAATGTCATCCTCTGACAAAATCAGAGGATCTGTCATTGATTGATTCATCATTTTAGAAACTGTGAAAACCTGTGCAAAATAGATCTTAAGTAATTATTATTAAGGTTATGTTGATTTTACATAAATTAAATTAAATAGTGGTAAATACTTAAAAATAATATTTAACACTAAATTTTATAGAAACATATCGAGAGTCTTAAAATATTGATAGAGCAGTCAAAAACTAACCTTTAAATAAACATTCAAGAACTACTTTTTGATGATTTCGCTCACCTCTGGACTACCTATTTTGATAGCAGCTGTTACACGTAATTACTATTATCGTTTAATTACACTATTCCAGTAGTTCTATTGATTAGGAAGTTCCACAAAAGTGTATAGTGACGTATTATCACAATCCAAGGAAATGTCTCCACCAAATTTCTCAGCTGATACTAAATGAGCTGGGGACTTGACCAATCCAAAGTGCTGTTTATGTTTCCGTTTCTGATTGGTCGATGCGCCTGGAATTATGGAATTGTTTGGAAAATGACATTTTCAAAAACTATTAAATATATGTAATTGAAAAACTTTCTTCCATATTCAGACTTTTATAAATTATTCTTATAAATACTCATAAGCCGATTCGAAGCTTTCAAAGTTAATTTTTTTATATTAAGTATAATTTTATTCAAGTTTTACTACAGTACTTTAAAATTTTATTAATGTTTTTAAATACAATAAATACAATTATAAATATCTTACAAAGTTATAAATTATTACAAAGTTTTGTTTAAATTTTGTAAACCAAATTAAAAATAAATATAAAGTTATAAGTTTAAGTTAATTAAAATTAATAGTAGATTAATTATTGGATAAATTTAATATCTTAAAATTAGTGGAAACGATTTCTTTGAAACAAAAATAAATTCATTCTACATTTATGAGAATATTTTAAATAATATTTGAGTTCAAACTCGCTTCATTTTGCACTTATAAAATAAAAATAAATAAAATACAACAAAGCTATCAATTGTTGAAAATATTTAAAAAAGGAAAAAATTCATATATTTAGATGCTCCAAATTTATTATTTTTATATGATAATTAAGATACTTATACATATATCTATTATACCGCCGCGTTATGGCGCGAATCTTCGATGGACAAAAAATGTCGGTTAGTCAGCCGGTCACCGGTGGGAAACTAAGTTTACCTGCACTTTTTCAAATAAAACTCGCCTCGTTGATGGGATCGTTGACTAAATTTTTTATTGTTATTAAAATATCTTAAAGTCTTGTAAATATGAGTGTTTTATTTTTAAATGTTTGATACCGCATACCCATAAGTTTGTGATCATGTGAGTATTTTGAATAATCTAACCTCCAATGCTCCCCTTGATTTACATGCATTTTTTCTATTTTAGCATCTTTAGCTGTCGTAATTTTTCAGTCAGTAAAATATTTATATTTTTAATTGAAGAATATTGAAATCAGAATTTATTATATCACACTTTTTTATTGAATTTTTATTAAAAATACAGTAATCATAGCTATTGGAGCAATACATACACTCAATGTATTTGTTTAAAACTTGTCTAGGAAAGATAAATAATTATTACACATTTTATTTTTTTTAACTTCTAGATATTATCATTAATAGACACAGTGTAGTATGACTATAACTGAAATGGAGCCAATGAAGATTCATCTCGATGCCTTGGAAATGGCAGGGAAAATGGTTGACAAGCACATTGTCGCCGATAGTAATTTCCCATCTCTAATCAATCTTATGAGATACAATGTGCAAGGAGGTCCAACGGTCAGTGGACTTGATGTTTATGATTATCCAAATTTAAACGGAGCATCGCCCAGTTTAACCAATATTAATCAAATGAGGACACACAGTAAAATACCGTTACCATCTGAAGTCATGGAACATTTTGGCCGTATCCTTTTATAGTTAATAAGAGTATTAATGTATTGACAAGATAAGACACTTTTATAAATAGTTTTCCAAATATTTTCTGCAAATAAGTTTTTTCTTATTATGTGGTTTGGTGTATTTATTAAATTAGTCAGTATAGATTACTTATTCATAAATAGTAATTATCAAATATTATATTGAATATTTTATGCACTAATATAATTTTTTTATTTAGTTTCATTACATAAATTTACATCTAAAATATTTATTTTCAAATACTGGCAAGTTAAGAAAAAGTGGTTTTTAAAAGGCTAATTTAAAATTTAAAAATTATTTACTTATTTAAAACCAATAAAAAAATTACAATAGAATCTTATATTATTATGGGACTCAATAAAATAATTTTCATAATTTCTTTAACAAAATAATTCAGATATGCAGTGTCATTGCATGATGGGTTTATTTACAGATATTTCTAAAGCTTGGCTAACTATTGATAGTGATATTTATGTTTGGTCATATGAAAATGAGTAAGCATTAAATTCTTGAATATCTTCATATTAATTAATATATTTACTAAAATTATTGATTAATTTTAGGTCTGATGTAGCATATTTTGATGGTTTAAATGAAACAATAATTAGTGTAGGACTTGTACGACCAAAACCTGGAATTTTTCAAAGTTATGTTAAATATTTACTTGTGTTAACAACAACAGTTGAAATCACAGTTTTAGGAGTCACCCTTGGCGACAATGAAGATGGTAAAATATTAAGATACACAATATTATATTATATCTAATTTGAAAATGTTTTATAATTAATTAATTATTTTGCTAGGAACACAAGGTGAAATGCAACTAGTGCCTGAGCCCATTTTTACTGTAACTACTGATGGAATTGCCATAACAACTATTGCAAATACCAGTAGTGGAAGAATTTTCCTTGGAGGCAGAAATGGCTCTTTATATGAAATATATTATCAAGTATGACTATAAATATTTTTGTCTCTTACACTTTAAAATAAATTTTAAGTAAAAAATTTTACAGGCAGAAAGCAGCTGGTTTGGAAAACGTTGTAAAAAAATTAATCATTCTGAAGGTCCATTTTCATTCCTGGTTCCATCATTTGTCGCAGTCGCCCTTTCTGAAGAAGAAGCGATAGTTCAGATTTCAGTTGACGATTCCCGAAATATACTTTATACGTTGGGCGATAAAGGGAGCATCGCAGTTTGGGATATCGACGGCGGTGGGGCATCCAAAGTTACGTCAATGTCCCAGGCATCCTTAGTTCAAAACTCGGTGCACGTTGTAAAGACTCTCGATAGCAACAACTTTAGGCCTCTTGTTAGCATATCCGCCATAAAAGAATCTGAATCGATGCACTTAAATCTGGTAGCCGTTGCAGCAACAGGTACGAGATTTTACTTCAGTTGTACCTCGGTATCAAATCCGATGGGAAGACCTCAATGTCTGCAACTGATTCATGTTAGATTGCCGCCTGGATATGCGGCAAATGCGCCTGTTATGAGACCACGAAAAGTACAAATGGCACATTACAGAAAAGGTATTTTTATTCAAACATTATATGTATATGTTTTTTGAATTTAAATAATTTTTTAAATCATTAAACTTTTGTATTTCATAATTCAGGAACTCTAATATTAATATGCGGCGGTGATACCGAAAGTGCGTGGTGCCTGAGCAACGACGCATATCCTTTCTCAACCTGTCTTGCTGAGACTCAAAGTATTTTACCTCTTGATAGTCCAGTGTGGGCGTTAGCCGAGATCCCTGGAGAGTCTGCCATTCAGATAGAAAAGCAATGTGGAGCCCAAGGCGATCCGCCGCTTTTAGTTCGTCAACACATGGAACCCCCTCGCAAATTTATCTTCCTCACTGCTCAAGTATGTTTAAGTATCACAATGTATAATTTTTAGTAAAAAAATACTTCGTATTAATTGAAGTTTCTTTTTGCATAAATAATAGGGCGCCATAGTACTTATTCAAGTTCGTCCCGTTGATATACTTCGCCAACTTCTTCTTGAACAACGAGGGCCTGATACTGAAGCTGTTAGAGCTTACTTCCAAACACAATCACCAGAACAAGCATGTGCTACTTGTCTAATTCTTGCTACACTAGAAAGTTCACAAAATGCTCAAGTAATAAAAAATTATAACTTTTTTATGTTTCTTTTAAGCTCATGTAAATAATAGCTCAAGGTGATTTTTTAAAAGAATTTAGCTCCATAAAGCATTGTGTTTCAGCGCAATCTACTTAAAAATCAACATATTAATTTTTTAAAGAGCCACTTACTGATACATTTTTTTAATTTAACGTCGCAAAATCAGTCGATACTTTCTCTATTTACTAAGTTTATAAATTCACCATACAGATATTACATCGTAGCGGCTTTATAATCGGTATATTCTTTACATTTAACTAAGTATTTTTTTTAGCTATCTGAATGGGCTACACGAGCCTTCTTTTTATATGGTGGACAAAAAATTGTTGCTCAATCAACAGAACCTCTAACGCCATTCCCATCAATTGGATCAGGTATTTATTGAAAATTTGAAAATGTATTTTGATTAAATTTTAATAAAAATCTTTTAGTTGATTTATGTAATTTATACATTATTATTTGAAAATAAACTAAAATCAAATTAAAGATTGCAGTTCTAAGATTATAATATTAAATCGATTTTTACAGATTTGTGTTTTGAAAAATCGATCTGAACATTATTACACTATTACATTTTTTAGCAATTCACATTCTAAAATAATTTTGTTATTTGCAGAATTCTTTATCCATTACTAAATTTAAAGGAAATAAATTTTTTTTTAACTTTTATTTCTAAAAATTAAAATTCTATGACATTAAAAACAATTTCATTTAAGGCCTTAAAATAACTATATAGATGATGCCAAGCTTAGTGCAGCTTCTAAGGTACTAAATTGATAACAACTAAAAATTATTTACAGGAGACCTTCGCACATCGACGCCACGGGTACCAGGAAACTTTGACATGAGGACCCAGTTAATGCGAACGCCGCAACCACAGCAGCTTCAGCCTCAGTCTGGTCCGACAGCCGATGTGGCCTTGCAACAGTTCTCTGCCAAACACGGTGGTCTCTATCTCTATATAGGTCGGATACTACGTCCGATCTGGAGTATTCGTTGCATCAAACAAGAGACTCAAGCTGGTAAAATCCATATACTCAGCACTGTCACCTCTACCCAGATTGGCTGGATCCTCGGTCATCTACAGGCGCTGCGCTCATTTTTAAATAAAAATACCCATATTTCTAAACCGTAAGTTGAGAGTTTTTCTCTTTGAAAATATTATATTAAAATGTATAAATTTTCATTTTAGACACAGTACCATGAGGACCATTGCTGATGATTCTACTATTTTGCAAGAGCCAATAGTGGAAGAGAGGAATTCTTTGGATGCTCTTAAAATTTTTATTACTCATGCTTGTGAAATTCTTGGCTTGTGGAAAATTCTTAGCGAAAATCAATTGCATAACATCGTTAGTTGTTTATCCAAAGATCAAATCAATCAATTTTCTACTGCAACGTTTCGAGACCTTATTTTAATTGGGCATGAAATCTCTTCCCTCTTAATAATACATCTTATTGATAGGTAATAAACTTTATTTTTTTTATATTTTTTCCATTTGATTTATTGTTAAAATAACGTTATATTATTTATTTTTTAGTTATCTAGGCGATAATGCTTCCATTGATTCCGTTAGTGCAAAGTTACGTGAAATTTGTCCGAATCTTTATCGTAGTGAGGATGCAGTTTGTTCAAAAGTATGTAAATCTAGTAATTGTAAAATGTTATATTTTTTCTGTAAGAAAAATATTTTGATAGTTATATTTTTTTAGGCTAATGAGATTATATTAAAAGCAAAAAGCTGCACAAATCCTGAAGAGAAAGAGTCTTATCTCCAATCAGCTTTAAAGGTTTATAAATTGTTTCTGTTTATTATTCATTAATTTTCGTGGATCATATTAATTAATATAGTTTTGATTTTTATTAGTTATGTAAAGAAGTAGCGCCAAGGTTAAATGTGGCTGCAGTTTGTCAACAGTTTGTAGCATGTCATTTTTATCAGGGAGTTTTGGAACTGTGTCTCTGCTGTGCAGAAAAAGTTGATCCAAATAATGCTTCTTTACATTTTTATAGAAATAATGAGCCTGCAGAAGATCAGGAAGGCAACTTTGCTTATTTGAAAAGGTAATATCAATTGTAATTATAAGAAGCTTCAAATTGATATCAATCTTATTTAAATTACTTATTAGAATATTTTATATTTTAGACTGGAAATTTACAAAGAATTTACTGCCATGCTTGATTATCTTTACAATCAAAGTATTTCTAATTCAATGGCTGTAGTTACTTCAGCTAAAGAAATGGTTGTTAATATTTATTTTCAATAAATAATTTATAATTTCATTGTAATAATAAAAATTTAATATTTTAGTTACATGAAATCATTGAAGAAGCATTGCATTCAGCATGTGAAACTTTGCACATAGCAGTATATGCTTGGATGATTGAAAAGGGTCTTCATGGTGAACTGGTGGCACTAGCTACACCTTCATTAGAAGCTTATCTGATTCGTGTAAATGCTCCTGAATTATTATGGCAATACTATGAACGAAATAAAAATCATGCTGCTGCAGCTAAAATCCTTTATGCTCTTGCAACAAAAGTTGGGTACGTTTGTAAATTACTTATGGTTCATCAGTGCTAAAACGTATGAAATTATGTATTACTATATTTATTATTGTTTCTGCAGATCCGATATTTCATTACCTCAAAGAGTTGAGTATTTAGCGAGAGCTGTAGTATGTATGCGTAGTGATGAAGCAGGATATGCTCCACATCTTGGAGTGTTCTTAAGAGAACTAGAGGACAAAGTGGAAGTGGCTCGAATACAACAACAGGTTTGTTTAATTTTTTAAAATTTTATGAACACAAATTATATTAAAGATTTAAATAATATTTTTGTCCTATACTTTTAAAGATTTTAGATACAATTACAAATCAGCAGGCTCTTTATGATTCAATGAGCATTCGAGATGCAAAATTAAGATTAAATTCTGCCTTGTTAGATATTACTCAGGTATAAACTATTACATTATTATTTCTTTTATAAAAAAGATTAAACTAAGATTAAATATTAATTGATCCACGTAGCTGTATGAAGAATATGCCGAGCCCTTACAGTTGTGGGAATGTAAATTAGCAATAATTCATTGTTCTGGGCACCAAGACATAATGTTGATTCAAGGAATTTGGAAAAATATAATAGAAAATGGTAAAATACTGATGATATACTTTTGTAATTATAAAATTGTATACATTGTAAATATTTAATTTATATCTGTAATGTATAATTTAGAATTGAAAAACGCCCCAGTGGCTGCAGAAGATAAATTAGCTATTGTTACTAGTAAAATAAAACTTCTTGGTCAAGAGTATTGTGGAACACCTCATTGCTTCCCAGTAGGTAAGTTAAATATAAATTATAAATGTTTTGAATAATTAAAAATATAAAATATCCAAAATAATAAACATATTTATTTTTATAGATTTCTTAATCAAGGAATTAGAAATTAGAGCCTGCAGACTGAAAATATCAAATGACCACATAATAACGTGTTTCTTACAACTTGGCATACCAATGGAAGAGCTGCTTGATCATTATGACAAGTAAGTATTTTTGTAATAAAATATTAAAATACATCTAAAACAAATGGAAGAAATAGGAAGAGGAGATAATATATATTTTTTCTTTTTTAGAATGATTGGAGGAAACAATCGAACATGGCTAAATGAAGGAAATGAATTCCATTTAATTGAGTCAACAGCAAATTTAGTTAATTATTTTATTTCAAACTCAAATGTCACAAATGCTTTTATAAGGTAATGTATTTATAAATAAAGTTCCTGAAAATTTTTACGAATTACAAAAATTACTTTTAATAAATATTTTTATATTGAATTGATAATTAATATTTAAATTTACACAAGAAATTTAATAATAATCAAAATAATGATTTATTTTTATTTAAAATTGTTTTTTAAAATTTTAAAAATGTATGTAAAAAGGTTATCGAATTTTAAAAGTTATAAAATAATTACTTACACTTACTTTTTAAGTATAGCACTTATTTAATAAAATTAATTTTAATGTCAAAGTTTAATAAATTGAAAATTTTGTTTCAGGAGAAAAATAATTACAAGATGTCAGGATGTAATTTCTAAATGTTTAACTACACTATTTAGTAAGCCAAATGGTGGAGAACTGATTACAAAACTCCGATCAATTCAAAGCGTTTTAAATCGATTGTAAAATATCCACTTTTTTACATCAATGAACAGAAAGGGGCAAAATGACAATTTATTGATTGTCAAAGGTCTATATGTACAGATTGAATGCAGAAAAGAAATTGATACATAATTATGAATTACAATAAATGTTTAGTATATTAAGGCTCCAACTAAAATTGTACTCTAGCTTTGTAAAACTTAAGTACGATTTATATTTTTAATAAAAAAAAGTATCGTTATTTCATACTAAATAAACTATGATTAAGAGAAAAACCAAGTTGATTTATTTTCTTCCAAGAAACATGTAAAGATTCTTCACATATGATTATGTAAAGATAAATGTTTAATAAATTTGTGTTAAAATAAAAAGTTTTAAACATTTAATTGGGCAGTTTCCTGAAATTAAACTTAAAAACAGCAATACCAACAGTACTGTATTACATAAACCTAAAATTCCTAGAAAGAAAAATCCGTTAACATAAAATCATTTTTATTGATTCAAAATAAATTCAATATTGAATTTAAAATAGATGAACTACGTCTTAAAAACTGTTGGCCCTGAAAAGGGCCGATTGTTTTATTTTACTTCATCCACTAAAAAAATTACTGGGAACTCGTGTACTTGGTAACCGCCTTTGTTCCCTCGCTAACGGCATGCTTAGAAAGCTCTCCAGGAAGCAGGAGTCTGACAGCCGTCTGAATCTCCCTCGACGTCAAAGTCGCCCTCTTATTAATCTTCGTCAGACGAGAAGCTTCACTAGCTATGCGTTCGAAGATGTCATTAGCGAAGCTATTCATAATACTCATGGCCTTGCTCGACATTCCAGTATCCGGATGAATCTGTTTCAGCACCTTGTGGATGAAATGACCATAGCTTTCCGGTTTCTTCTTTTTCCTACCTTTCTTCACGGCGCGTTTGGGATCAGGGCCAGGGCTGCTGCTCGCTGCCGAAGACGGTGGAGTCTTAACTTTCTTCATCGCCTTTCCGCTATTATTCGGTGCCATGACGAAAAACCAAGAACTTTTCCAACAAAAATCCGGAATTGCAAAATGCAACGATCGAAAATCGAATGTGCCGTGTCGCCGGTTCGGCCCTCGTTTTCTAGCCGCGCTCGGCCGGCTGGGTGGGGCAGGCCGGCTCGCGATTGGCTCGGTGGCGCCTCGCGCACGAGCAGATAACCAGCCGCTTTCCCGCGAAACTTACATTTCCGATCGACTGTTCTTCGAGCTATCATCGAGCACGTTTTTTACTTCAGCTTTCATCCAACCTGCTTCAACATGTCTGGACGTGGCAAAGTCGAAAAGAAGGCTCGCAAGAGGGTCGAGAAGAAGGCAGGTTTGGTCTTCCCGGTGTCGAGGATCCGACGTTATCTTCGCAAGGCTGATCTGGCGAAGCATATTCGCCTTGGCGCGTCCATCTACCTGACCGCCGTGCTCGAGTACCTGACTGCTGAAGTGCTGGAATTGGGCGGAAATGCAGCTCGTGATAATAAGCGCAGCAGGATTATTCCTCGGCATCTGCAGTTGGCTATCAGGAACGACGAAGAGCTGAATCGTCTTCTTCAGCACGTGACTATTGCTGAGGGTGGCGTCATGCCGAATATTCACACCGTGTTGCTGCCTAAGAGAACGATTCAAAAGAAAAGAGATTCAAAAGAGATTCAAAAGAAGAAAAGTAGGGAAGAGAAGAACGTATCCGACGCTGAGAGCGAGTGAGATGGCCTGTAGTTTTTAGATTTGCAATCGGCCCTTTTCAGGGCCACAAGTTTTTTTGCGTGAAACGAACTTTCGTGATCTTTTGTATGAAAAGTTTTTTCCTTTGTGATGCTGTGAAAGGTGTCGTTATGTTGAAAAGTTTAGATACTTGGAATTTCTTTGTGTTTAACCTTCGGCGATCGTTCTTTGTTTTTGAAACGTGCGGCGACTTGTCGAGTGGTGTTAGTGCCGATGTTGTTACAAAAATGAACAGTTTTTTGAATACTTATTTGATATTTTTTTATAAATTATATAGTTAGTTAATTTGAGAATATTGTAAAACTATATAGTGGTTTATTTATGATTTACGTATTATGAAATTTTGTATTATTTTCTTCGTGTTTATAATAGTAAGTTTTTTTATTTTGTATTTATTTCAATATTTATAAATTAAATATTCGTGTAGTTAATGCGAGAAAATTGCAAAACCATAAAATATTACATCTGGTATTTCTGTATTTTGTAAGAGTTTTTTCTTATTAAAATGTGTATTTGATACAATTAAAGTTTGTTTTTGTATTTATTTCAATATTTAAATGATTTTCCCTTTTCGAATTAAAAAAATTTTCAAATCCATAAAATATAAATATATGCATGAAATATAACATTCATAAAAGCTTTTATCAATATTTTTATTAAATATAAATATTCTTTACTACAATTCAACCTTTAAAATCTTTGTAATTACAAACAAAAAAAATCAAAAGTATATATATTTTTCCCAAAAATAAACTTCTAACCGCTGACAACTGGTTGAGCGGGGCATGGCGCCGAACATGGAGGAGCTGCTGCTGCGCAAGGCGTCCTACATGCAGGAACTGCTGCTGGACATGGCGGCTGATTTCCTTGCATTGCACAAGGTGAAACAGGTATAGAGATTGGCGCTACTACAACGATCGGTTTAACAATTATAGTACCACCCGAGCTCGAATTCTTTGGGACTTCCACCGCCACGTTGGCAACCGATTCTGCCTGAACCACGGGTTGTCCAGCTCCGTTTCCGGCTGGTTGACCGTCGACGTGTATCGTAGGTGGACATGGTTGAGTCGGGGCCGTTGTTGGATTGTTACCGTGAGGTTTTGAAGCCTCTGTGTTGGACACGGGTTCGGTGCCGTGCGGAGTGACAGAGTTGCCGTTATTCGAATTTTGAATGGGTTCCTGGAAATGGTAGATTTATAAATTGTACATTGTTTTGGTTTAGTGATCATTTGAAAAAATAATTTTTTATTTAATTAATATCATATTTTTAATGATAAATTTTAATAGATTAATATGTATAGAAGGGCATGTAATAACATTGTACTTAGAGTAATTATGCATTAACAAATGTTCTGCAAATATTTCCCGTCTTACTGTGACTTTTTTAATTAAAAAAAATTGCAATTTACAAATATTTAATGTTTAACTTTAAAAATAATAAAAGAACTAAAAATAACTTTTTTTATCTGACAGACGTTTAAGAACAACTTTTAAAGTATAAAAATTTGACTTTCTACATATGTAATTGTATATGCAGTTAATACTGCATTATTTTATTAGTTTAAAAAAGTATAAATAATTTTATTATAAAAAATTTTTTTAAGTAATCATTTAATAAAAACTATCTTACTTTTTCTGTAGTGACGTAATTTTCAGTAACTCTGCCTTCCTCCCCAATAACAGAACTAATAGTAGCATCGATCCCAGAAATGGGATTGTTGGTAGAAGCTTCATCACTACTTTCATCAACTATCCAATATATTCCTTCAGTAGTAGATTGATCATGACTTCCATTAGGTTCACCAGGAGATTGACTACCTGAAGATTCCCATTGTGTACCACCGGTCCCAGAATTATGTTGGTCTTTATTGCCAGTGTTCTCCGAAGGATGAACATTACTCGCGTCAGGATTTTGATCTCCAGTAGATTCCCAAGAAGTGCCGCTCTCACTGGGAAATTCGCCTTGATTACCTGTGTTCTCTGAGCCAGAAATACCACCTCCAGGATGATTCTCACTGCCTGTGCTTTCTGAGCCAGATATGCCGCCTCCCGGATGAATCTCGCTGCCCGTGTTCTCTGGACCAGAACTGCCATCTCCAGGATGAATTTCACTGCCCGTGTTCTCAGAGCCTGAAATTTCACCTCCCGGATGAATCTCGCTGCCTGTGTTCTCTGGGCCAGAAATGCCACCTCCAGGATGAATTTCACTGCCCGTGTTCTCAGAGCCTGAAATTCCACCTCCTGGATGAATCTCGCTGCCTGTGTTCTCTGGGCCAGAAACGCCACCTCCAACCCCTACGGGATGATTCTCACTGCCCGCGTTTTCTGAGCCTGAAATTCCACCTCCCGGATGAATCTCGCTGCCTGTGTTCTCTGGGCCAGAAATTCCACCTCCAGGATGAATCTCACTGCCTGTGCTTTCTGAGCCAGATATGCCACCTCCCGGATGAATCTCGCTGCCCGTGTTCTCTGAACCAGGAATGCTACCTCCAGGATGAATTTCACTGCCCGTGTTCTCTGAGCCTGAAATTCCACCTCCAGGATGAATATCACTACCTGTGTTTTCTGAGCCAGAAATTCCACTGCCAGGTTGGATTTCACTGGCTGTATTCTCTGAGCCAGAAGTACCATCTCCAGGATGAATCTCGCTTCCAGTGCCTTCTGAACCAGAAATGCCACCTCCAGGATGAATTTCACTACCTTCCAGTGCTTTCTGAACCAGATATGCCACCTCCAGGTTGAATTTCGCTTCCAGTGCTTTCTGAACCAGAAATACCACCTCCAGGATGAATCTCGCTTCCAGTGCCTTCTGAACCAGAAATGCCACCTCCAGGATGAATCTCACTGCCTGTGCTTTCTGAGCCAGATATGCCACCTCCAGGTTGAATTTCGCTTCCAGTGCTTTCTGAACCAGAAATACCACCTCCAGGTTGAGTCTCGCTTCCAGTGCTTTCTGAACCAGGAATACCACCTCCAGGTTGAGTCTCGCTTCCAGTGCTTTCTGAACCAGAAATACCACCTCCAGGATGAATCTCGCTTCCAGTGCCTTCTGAACCAGAAATACCACCTCCAGGATGAATTTCACTACCTGTGTTTTCTGAGCCAGAAATACCACCTCCAGGATGAGTCTCGCTTCCAGTGCTTTCTGAACCAGAAATACCACCTCCAGGTTGAGTCTCGCTTCCCGTGCTTTCTGAACCAGAAATGCCACCTTCAGGATGAATCTCACTGCCTGTGCTTTCTGAGCCAGATGTGCCACCTCCAGGTTGAATTTCGCTGCCTGCACTTTCCCAAGAAGTAGAACCACTTCCATCAGGATGTAAGTTATCTTGCCCTTGGTTTTCATTTACTAAAGATATTATTTATTATTATTTTTATTATTATTTTCCTTATTATTTTTTATTTTTACCTGAATTTGTTCCTGAATGGTGATTTTCATCACCACTTGTAGATTGTTCGGGAGTATTTTCATGGCCGTGATTGTTTTCATGTTCTACTGGAATGTCAGTTCCGGTATGATTAATTCCGTTTCCAGAACTTTCCGATTCGCTTTCTGTTGAAGATTGTCCATGATCTTCCGAGCTCCAAGAGCCAGTTCCACTTGACCAGTCAGTAGGATGGCTACCAGAATTATGTCCATGACTTCCCCATATCCAAGACTCAAGACCACTTGACCAATCGGTTTGGTGGCTTCCAGAAGTTTGGCTATGACTTCCCGAACCCCAAGAACCAGTTCCACTCGACCAATCGGTTTGGTGGCTTCCAGAAATGTGGCCATGACCACCCCCAAAACCTAGGTGAAAGGAGCCGCTCCCGCTAGATGAATGACTGTGACCACCACTGCTACCGTGATTATAGCCGAGTTGGAAGTGTAAGGAACAGCCTAAGCCAAACCAATAGCATAATCCGCTTTCGTATCCAAACTTTATCTCGATAGACTGTTTCTTTATTATTATTATTGCAAGAGAGCTAAGCGCATTGCTAAATCCATTACTCCATTTGTAGATTGTGTATTTATTGCTGAATAAACAAACCAAACAAGTATTATTATATTTGCTTTTAGTTTTACGTACTTTCAAGGCAAAAAATAAAATTAATTAAAAATATACAGTTAAATCGAAAGAAAATTCACGTTATGGAATAAATAAACATTCTTTCAATGTAAAATTATAAAAACTGAATAAATGATTTTTTTAAAAAGAAAAACAAATTCATTAATTTTTATAGTTTGACAATGATGTAATGGTAATGTGTATTCATAATTTTATTTGCTTCTACTATAATTTTATTTATCACGTTCTATTCTTTTTATTATTCTACTTATTTTTTTTATTGAAATTACACACAATATATTTCAATTATTACAATATTCATGTATAGAGAACAAATATATCATAAGTATCATGCTAATTAAAAAATAATTAGATCACAAAAAGTTACATGCATATTCAGTTGTAGAATATAATCTAATGACATGAATAGTAATCTTATATAATAATATAATATAATATAAATACCCATGTGAAACTATTGAGTTGCCGCCAACCACATAGTGTCCTCCATAATGGCCCGTTGAATGGCTGTTAGAGCTGCTACCGTGATGGCTATGGCTATGGCTCTGATGGACAGTAGATTGATGATGATGGTTATTATGATGTTCCTGATGTTTGTCGTTTGTATAATGTTTATGTTCGTGATTTTTATCATGTTTATGATGATCTGGCTTTTCATTATCATTCTGATGATGTTTGTTTTTCTCATGTTCATGATGATCGCGATTGTCATGATGATTATGACTGTCTTGTCCGTAGTGCTCGTGATGTCCGTGATTAATTTCATGTTTATGGAGATCATTATCATGATTCTCAAGATGATTGTCACTTCCATTATGCTCATTATTGTCTTTTTCCTTATCGTCATTATTTTTGTCTTTCTCATTATGCTGATAATGTTTGTCTGTTTCTTGATGCCCTTCAGTCTTGTTTGTTTCATTTAACTGATTATGCGTGTCTTTTTCCTGGTTACCTTGGTGCTTGTCTTTTTCACTGTGCTGATCATGCTTTTCTTTATCATTATGCTGATTATTTTTGTCTTTTTCTTGATGCTCTTGAGGTTTGTTTTTTTCATTTGACTGATTATGCGTGTTGATTTCCTGATACCCTTGATGCTTGTCTTTTTCAGTGTGTTGATTATGCTTGTCTTTTTCATTATGTTGATTATTTTTGTCTTTTTCTTGATGCCCTTGATGCTTGTCTTTATCATTGTGTTGATTTTGTTTGTTTGTTCTTGATGTCCTTGAGGCTTATTTATTTCATTTAACTGATTATGTGTGTCTTTTTCCTGATGCTCTTGATGCTTATCTTTATCATTGTGCTCATTATGTTTGTTTTTTTCCTGGTGCTGATTATGCTTGTCTTTGTCACTGTGTTGATTATGCTTGTCTTTTTCATTATGTTGATTATTTTTGTCTTTTTCTTGATGCCCTTGATGCTTGTCTTTATCATTGTGTTGATTTTGCTTGTCTTTTTCATTATGCTCATTATGTTTGTCGTTTTCATTATGTTGATTATTTTTGTCTTTATCATTGTGCTGATTATGCTTGTCTTTATCATTGTGTTGATTTTGCTTGTCTTGTTCTTGATGTCCTTCAGGCTTATTTTTTTCATTTAACGGATTATGTATGTCTTTTTCCTGATGTTCTTGATGCTTATCTTTATCATTGTGCTGCTTGTGCTTATCTTTTTCATTGTGCTCATTATGTTTGTCTTTTTCCTGGTGCTGATTATGTTTGTCTTTATCACTGTGTTGATTATGCTTGTCTTTTTCATTATGTTGATTATTTTTGTCTTTTTCTTGATGCCCTTGATGCTTGTCTTTATC
>JAPYZA010002045.1:0-20995 GCA_030522685.1 Eupelmus azureus
CAGGCTCCAAAACCATTCATCACTTGACGGATGTGTTCAATTCAACCTTGAATTTTTCGCGTACAAGATTTGCATGAGCGCAATTTGTCAATTTTTCTGAAACTGTTTGAAATATAAATTTGAATATTTCTATTTATTAAAAACATATTTTTTACTTTGTTATTAAAATTGATTGTAATAATAATTATACGCCAAGATAAATTTTTAGAAAATTCAGTAAAATATATCGAAATAATTGATCCATTCTTTCGAAAAACGTAATCCTTCATAATACAATGCTTAACAAAATGAACTGTACATTATTTAAATCAATTATTTAATACCGAAGCTCAATTTTGACTCACGTAATTTAATATACTTTAACGCTTTTATTTTTTAATTAAGTAGTAAAACTCATGCGAGCTTCGGAGGCTTAATAATTATGTTATGTTATTTATTAATAAAAATAAAATTTTGAAAAATACTCAAAGACTAAAAAATATCTTTCATTCAAAAAAAAATACAGAATAATAGATTTTAAAAATTAAAAATAATTTTTCTTATAAGTAATTATATATAATTTTTATTTAATTTATTACTTTCAATTTTATTCTTAAAATTAAATAATATATAAATATAGTATAATGCATATTCTATAGAACTAATCAAATTGCTTCTTTGCTTGAATTACCTATAGAATATTTGAAAGGTTCTATTTATTTATTTATCCATTTATTAATATTAAACGAGCCTCCACAAATATAATAGAGTAATAACGCATAAGTTTATCAGAACTTTTTCAAATAAATAATAAGAAATATCTTACAGAAATTCTAATAAATCATGCAGTTTATACGCGAAAAACATAAAATATTTTGTCGAATATTTTTCTCGACACTGCAAATGAAAGAAAAATGAACCCCAAAGTCAATTAACTATGCTTACGAAAAATATACATATGCAAGCATGCCGAAACCGTTCGAAAGTTTCCGAAGGTCGATATTCGTCGAATCTTGCGCTTCGAAAGCAAGAAAAAAGGCGCCACTGTAGTGTGTGTAGAACGAATTAGGCGGTTCCAGATTAAGCGACGTTGAGTCAACGGACCAGCATCGACGATGATTTTATCTATACCTCATACCGATCGGTAATTTGTTTAAAATCAGCCAAAGTTCGCGGAAAGGTTAGGAAAATAAAATTGTAGAAAATTGTTAAACTTTCTAGCATTTACAGTTAAAAGAATTCATGTGAAATCGCATAAAATAAAAGCGAAACATTATCCACCCCAATCCCAGTAATACTTATTTAAATAAATACAAACAATAAAATTTTAAGAATTTCAAGAAACCAATAAAAGAACGCTTCCACTCCGCGGTCAGCTCGTAAAACCATGTCACCAAAGCGATAAAAAAAAGAAAACGACTCGAAAATAAAGAATCGCTCGATGATACAGGTGAGGAGTATCAAACGAGATAAACATCCGTCTGGTTATGCCTAAGCCACGGGAGGAAGTAAACAAGTGGGTTTCCAGGTGATCGTAAGGTTACGTGCGTATCTGAATACGACGTCTTCAGCTGCTTGCGATCCTCTGAAATTTATTATGCGAATCGACGCACGCGCATCGCTGAGCGGAATGAAAATTATTAGATTATTACCGGTATACTTAGGAAAAAGCAGCTCGCGAGTTATTGCGACTTTGATTACGTTCGCGTTTAATCTAATCTGTGACGGTTGAAACTTTGTTTATGAATGGAAAATATATAATTTAACAAAAAAAGGTCCGATTGGCTTATCCTGGTTCAAGTGTGTAGGTTCGATCAAACGAGCATCCGCATTATTTCTGTACAGTTACAAGACAGAAATAAATTGGCGTGATTGCGATAAAACGAGGCGAGCGTTCTGTTAGTTAAAGCGGCTCTGACATCCAAATTATCTTCTAACTCTTAGGAATAATGAGCTCAAAATTATGTAGTCTTCGCTCGATTCATTTGTGAACTCATCGCTAGTCTTATTGTCATCTGTTTCTAGATCTCGCTCGAAAAATAATTGACTCATTAAGAAGTGTTTTACTGGGAGAAAAGTAAGTTTAAACGTCGCTACCCACGTATCTTTTTTATAAAAATTAAAACAGCACGAAGATAAACCGTCCACTTAATAAAAGTCACGGTCCCTTCGATTATACCATTAAGATAATTTCACAGCTGATTCTCGTAATCTCACGATTCTTAAACCGCTCATCAAAAATTTAACAGTCATTTCCCTGCGCAAAAAGTCACGACCACCCGATCCGACCCGACCTCGCAAACAGGCTTAAAATTCACTCAGCACAAGCTCTGTATATTTCACGAAAATATCCGACCCGCTCTAAACTCCCGCGAGCCACAAAGAAAAAAGGAGTCGATCAAAACACTTCTACATCACCATATACCTATACATAATCCGCGCCAGTTTACAAAACCGATCGCTCTGCGATTCCTACCTAATCTTTCTCCTGGCGTATAGCGGCGAGAAAAAATAATGTAAATAAGGCCGCGTGCTGGAGAAAATAGGCGCGCGCGTGCGCGCACGGTTATATACATAATGGGCAGGTAAAAGGAAGTCGAAGCTTGTGTGTGTGTGTGTGTGCGTGCAGTGGCATTAGAAAGTAACGGGGAGCCTCGCGGGAAAAAAATGTAATTCCCCTCCCGCGCTCGATTCGTAAGGTTGCTGTGTGTATGCAGTGGGTGGGGAAAGGTGTGTGTGTGTATGGGGAGATCGAGAGATCGGGATAATTGGGACGACCGTGAGGCTGGTTGGAAGGGAAAAGGTGCGTTGTTGTTGTTATTGTTTTGAGGATTTGGAGGGGGAGGGGTGATTGTGTGATTTTTATTTGGATGTTGAATTTTCGTTTGGGCGTTGGAATGAGCTTTGACGTGATTTGATTATGTACGATTGTTTGAGATGTGAGTGTGGATGTGGAAACATTCTTAGTGCTGATTTAAGCGGTTTGAATGAATGGCTTGGGTTTGAGTAAAGTATCTTTGCTGCTTATTAAGTTGGATCGATATTTTTTAGTTAGATACACGTACAATTATGAAGTGTTCTGATTTACGTAGTAGAAAAGGTAGTGCCAGTTTTAATTATGATGAGCACTAAAGTATTTATAATTTTATTTAAATGAAAATTTTTTCTCTACAAAAACCGAATTGTAAAACTACCCAAAATTAAAATGTTTTCAATTTAAATTGCAATCTTGCACATTAAAAATCACAGAATCTTATACTAATAAATATTTCCTTATTTCAGCGCCTTATGAAGGTGGAATATGGAAGGTGCGCGTCCACCTACCGGAACACTATCCCTTCAAATCGCCTTCTATCGGCTTCATGAACAAAGTCTACCATCCGAACATCGATGAGGTTTCGGGCACTGTGTGCCTCGACGTAATTAATCAGGCTTGGACGGCCTTGTACGGTAAAAATCGCATTATCTCTCTTTTTCTTTTTCACCGGCAGCGATGGCTCTCTCGCTGCAGCTGAGGGATTAGTCAACTACTTTTCTCGTTCTTTTACGAAACTTAATCTCTCGCCCCGGCGATTAGTCGTCTTCAAGTTAATTTTCAGCTCCTGCACGTGTATTGAATACTTGATTTCTTTTTCATGCTTTAATCTTTTTTTATCTTTTGTCGGAAGTTTTTCTTTCAAATTAAATGTTTAGTTCCGTTTATTGTATTTACCTTCAAATTAATCGGTCGTTTATTGTGTAATTTTCTTTTCGATTAATTATTTGTTGTAGAGCATGTATACAGTAGTCTTTAAATAAAAACCACTAAGCCATTTCGAGAGAATAAATAAAGAAACATAAACCTTTATATAGACTAAATTTGTTCTTTAAGTTTTTTTTACTGTAATTTTCGCTTATTAACATTGTATAATTCTTTTCAGATCTCTCGAATATCTTCGAATCTTTCCTCCCTCAGCTGTTAACATATCCAAATCCCATCGATCCATTAAATGGCGATGCAGCTGCGATGTATCTTCACAAACCCGAAGAGTACAAGAAAAAAGTTGCGGGTAAGTTATTCACTAATTATTTTGTTTAGTAACAAAAAAAAATATTTAAATTATACATACACTAATAACTGTATCCATATTTTCCTTTACGACAGACTACGTGAGGAAATACGCGACGGAAGAGGCGCTGCGGGACCAGGAGAATGGCGGCACGGGCAACGGCATGTCCTCAGACAGCGAGTCCTCGATGAGCGACTTTAGCGAGGACGAGGCGCAGGACATGGAATTGTAACCAAATACCAGCAGCAGCAGTGCGACAGAAAAGACAGCAGCAGCAGCAGCAACACCACAACAGTTTAACGCAGCCATAAACGACAACAGCAGCAGCAGCAACCTCCTCAGTCACACGATTTCTTGTGAAACTCCGATTGCGCCGCTCGTCCTACCAAACAGATCGTCATGCGCTTATTCTTGAGCAACGCGAACCCGTATTTTAGAGGCGATGCTGGCTCTCGGCGGCTGAACACACCACCATACGCATATACAACAATCTTACACGCAAATATCGTTCAAGGGAACGCTAACGACGAGCCGCCGAGGGTGGGACAAACAGAAATCACGGGCAATTTGTCGCCGACTCAAAGGCGCCCGCGCGCGAGTTTTATGGATGATCGGGAGCGGGAGAGACCGAGGATAGGATAGAGAGCATATAGCCACACTGCGATATTGTACCTAAATAATGCGCGACCCTCTTACGAAGAGAAAGAGAAATGAAAGAACGTCGCGAGTGTTGAGATTTAGTTTTATAAAGTTAATAAGGGTAGACGAAATAAAATACAGTCCGTGCTCTTGCAAAGCTTATTAAAGTAATGGCTTCGACTCTTTTTCTCTTGTGATTCTGTGTAATTTTTTAGTGCGAAAATAGTAGAAATTTACAGGCATTTTCTTCTTTCAATTTAATGTTTTTTTTCTTTTTAAACTTTAAGTTTATACGTAAATTTTTTTATTCAATGTAATGACGAATTGTGGTTGTTTTAAATTCTTTTTTATTATTGTCCAGTTGTTTGAGATCTCAATCATATCAAATTTCTCTTTCGTGATAAAACAGGGACAAAATTTATAATTTAAAAGCTTAATGGTAGACAATTATTTAAGAAGGCGCTAAAAAATTTGAAACTAATGTTACGTTGTATGAATGAAAAATATTTAATTTTTTACGTATTGTTTAGTGTTTGAATTATTTTAACGTAACACTATAAAAAAATCTTTTAATAACGCTGTGTGAGAAATGCCTACGAATCTTTGAAAATTAATTTTAAGTGAATCAATAAGATTTCAACGTTTTACGCACTTTAAGCGTCAAAATTTTCAAGAGTTTATTTTTACAAACGATAAATTCATGCGCAAGATTTAATGACAAGTAAAAGGTCATTAAATATCGATAAAAAAAAAAAAATAAAAAAAAACAGAGTCAGAGTGAAACAGAGACGAATGGAGAATTAAAAAGCTGCTAAAGTGAGAATCATATGATGTAAAACGTCAAAATCTGATTGTATGTACGTGTAATCTATCCGATAAAACTTCTTTAGTCTGTAAGTTTGCCGCTTAATTTTAAATAGTGAGTCTTAACGATGGTTAATGAAACGTCGACTTTGGCACAAGTGTATAAATCGATTTGTAGAGGAAAATGGTTATAAGCCAAGAAATAATTAAAGAGATACGGAATAAGAATTTTCAATTGTTTAGACTTTGATGAACTTTTTTTTGGTTTCGCACGTGGTTCACGACGCTGACTCCGAATAAAGCACAAATACTTTAAGAGATTGCGTAAGCTGGGTCAATCACTTGCAACGAAGTCGAATTTTAATGCGAATATTATTTGTTTTTTGTTTCTTTTACATTTATGTAAAAGATAACAGCTGTATTTTTCTCAAGATGTAAAGAAATCAACAAAACTACATTTAAAAGTAAACGCGATCTTGAGGAAATTTTTGAGACATACCTTATTGAGAGCAATTACCCAAAAAAGTGAGTAAATAAAAATAAACAATAACAAGCGTGAATCCGTGCCTAATTTTTTGTTTAAGAAGGAACATAAAAATACCACAAAATAATGTAGCACTACTGAAATAGTTAAATTAAGCAGGAGAGAATACACGTCCCTTTAAAATTAATATGATGTTGAATTAATATGAATTCTGAAAAATAAATTTATTTCGATAAAAATTTTAGATTTCTACAATTTCATTATTTACAATCTTTTTTAGTTCTATATAAAATCAATTAAATAGTATCTATCAGAAAGAAATTATTCATAAATCGAACAATGAGATGGTGTAATTCTCACAAATTAAAAAGCATAGAAAATAAAATTAAACAAGTGTTTTAAGAGGGCGAGCGATTCTCCAGATCGAAGTAATCGAGATGAATTCGTGTTCTCAGATCTCACGCATTACGATTTATGAAGATATAAATATACATACACTTAGCGCTATTTTAATTAGTTGTTATACATTAATGATCGTATTCGTACGACTTTATTAGTAAGTGCGACAATTTATTGATATTGAATTAGATTGTCTAACAAAGTGGAATTATATAGTTTTTAATAATAATATTCTTGTTTTTTTTGTAAGTTGTTTTATTTCTCCCATCGATCGTTTTACGTAATTGTCTGTTAAAATAATCTACTCTTTTCTTTCTTCGGCATACACGATAACGACCATCGAGTTTCAAATGCAATAAACGTGTAAAAAAATTTGTGGCAAAAGAAATAAAGCGTTGTTGTAGACTAATAGAAGGAACGTGGTAAAAATAAGCGAAATTGGCTCCTATACTGCGAGTATCACAATTTCATTGTAACTCGTACAGAATAAGAAGGTAAAAATTGATAAAGCTCCAATTATACAAGTTAAAAACTTGCGTACCGTTTGAATAATCTAAAGCGATATTTTTTTAAAAGAAAAAAAACGTTATCAATTCTGAAAGAATCTGTATAACGAGCTGTCCTGAAACACGTATATACACAAACATACACTCATCAACACATTACACTTTACATACACTATTCATATATAAATTCATTAGAATCCACGATTACATTCTGATGAAAAGGTCCAATATGTACTTTTTCACAATTTCGTAGTAAGTGCTATTAAAATTTAGTCACTAATCTTTTATTTCATATTTAAGTCGAAAAAAAATAGGTGATTCCTATCAAGTTACTTAATAAAATGTTGAGCTGTACATCTAAAGTATAAATAGAATGAGATAAATTGTTCATTTTAATAAATCTAACATCATTTCTTTTATGCATGAAGTATAATGTTTATTTTATAAGATGGTAGTTAATAAGAGAATTGGTTCTTATTCTATATTCGACTTTTTCAAATCTTACACGCGACACATTCAAAATTCACACCGGCCGTTCAAGAGTTTTAGAGCGTAAACGTAATTATAGTTATGAAAAGTACATAGATGAAAATGAAAACACAAAAAAAAAATAAAATAAAATCGTATGTAAACTTTTAAACTGAAAAAAAATCATGTTTGTCGCGATTTGATCGATGTGTAGTAGAATATATTACTATTCTAAAAGTGACTGTGATGCGTGTTTGCGATTTTACTAACAGGACTGCTGAACCAAAACAACTTTTTCAATATTATTAAAGATTGATTTATATATATTTATAATGAATTCTTCTTGTAGTATTTTATTTATAACTTTTAACTTGCATTTTAAATAGGAATTACATTATACAATAATTTTGTTTGTGTAATATTTTTTTTAAATTAATATTTTTTTAAAACTTTGGAATACATTAATAAATGTAGTTAAAAACTTCAATGACATTTTTTTGATTTACTGTATGTTTATTGTAAAACTTAGTCTACAAGATTTATTGAATTTACTCTTTTCTCATTATATTTAAATATTTAATAAAATATAAAAAAACTAAATTATACTTTAAAAAGAAATCATAATACCACTAAATTTTTATTAAAGGAATTGGTTAAATTATTAAGTTTTTGTGTACTAAATAATTTTTTATTAATATTTTATTTTTAAAATTACAATTTTACAAAAATTGCAGTCCTGGCATGTCATGAAAAATCGCTGAGCTATTTGTGTATAAAAAAGATAAAATTTGCACGTCGATTATAAATGTTTCTGTAAGGCGCCTCGGTAAATGACAGCCATGGCATTGTATGTGAAAACTACATACATTATTACAAATATTTACATACAAAGTAAATCTAACTGATAATAGAAGTGATAAGTATATTATTAATATATGATACTATAAAAAAATACATATATATTATATTGAATCGATGATCATATTGAATGAGATGCAATTTTTGGTACAATAAACTGAAGAAATCTACTTGTTGTTCATATTTTTCACTATGTATAGGTATAATTTTACTAATAGAATTCAAAAAATATTTTTAATTTTATTTTTTTATTCTTTTATTATTTTTATTAAGAAATTAATTTTACATTTATTAGATATATCTTAGTATTAAATGTTTAAATATTATTTTATTATTTTTTTTGATTTCTCATTTTTTTAAATATTTATCAATATTTTTTAAATTAATTATCAGACTTTTATTTAGACTTACACTTTTTTCTTACAATAAAATGTATTTTTATAAAAACTTTAAAAAAATTTTTAAAAAGTTTTATTAAATGAAATATATATCTGAAGTGAATATTCAAATATATATATATACACACAGTTATGCAATTTGGGAGCATCTAACCTATAGATGTGCCTATAAGCATCAACACGGTGATATTTTTAACTGTTTTCAAATTTAAGAATTAAAGGCACAACTTTTGTATAGTATAGTACTATACTATACAGACTAAATTAATTTTTAAAACTTCATATTGACATGAAAATTTTCAATGATAAGTATATTTTTTTGTTCAAATACTTCAGATAACACTAAATCAGATAACACTGTCACAGTGTCACATGACAGAATTACAAACATTAACAAGTGGATGCACAGTAGATTAAGCTTTTTATTATTCTTGAAAGAAAAAAATTCAAAATGGAAAATAAAAACAAAATAACAGTTTTGGTCACCGGATTTGGTCCATTTAGAAGTCTCAATGTAAATGCAAGTTGGGAAGCTGTTAAATTAATTCCAGAATTATTTAATGCTTGGGAAAAGTCATCTGATGTAAATTTGGTTACAGAAGAAATACAAGTTGCTTACAACCATGTTTCTGATAAAGTAAAGGAGTTGTGGGAAAAGCACAAACCATCGGTAAGTCTTAATCTTTATATAAACATTAAAACTTTTTTTTTTAAATTGTTGATGAATCATAAAAAAAATTTCTTTTACTTATATTACTTTCACAAATAATAAAAGTAGTTAAAACTTAAATTTGATTTTAGATTATTGTACATGTTGGTGTATCGCCCATAGCACAATGTTTGACAATTGAATGTCAAGCTTGTAGTAAAGGTTACAATCAACCAGATATATTTAACACATGTCCAGTAGAAAATAATATTGATCACATTACATTGAAAAGTAGCTGTGATATTGAAAAAATATGTGAAACTGTTAACAAAAATTCGAATGCAACGGGTTGCAGAGCTTGTATATCTTCTAATGCTGGAAGATACTTATGTGAATATATTTATTATCAATCACTCAATATAGGAAAACCTAAAGTTCTTTTTATACATGTTCCTGATGTCCATATATATGCAAGTACTAAAACTGCTAAAGGACTTCTTGAGATCATAATTCATTTAATTGAATGTGCATTGGAAGAAAAATGCAATAATGTAAAAATAGAATAGTATTATCTATTCAAACAGTATTAAAAAAGTTTATTTTTATAATATATGATATTCAGTAAAATATATTTTTATTTAAAAAGAAACAACTTAAATTATAATTTATAATTACTCAGGCTATTACTCTCCAGGTGTAAATTTTGTTCTGACTGGTGTTATGTTGTTTTTAAGTTCACGAGAATACGGTTTTTTTAACATTTCAGCAACATGTCCCATTTGTATTGTACAGTCAGGATGCAAATTTGGTGGTAGTAATGTACACTCTCTTTCAAAAATTAGTGCCAATCCTTCTAATAGTTCAATAAAACCCAATGAAAGAGCTGCTCGTCGTAACCTATTAAGTTCCTGAAAATTTAATTTTATAGTTGCTTAAATATAATACCAAATAAGTATATTTTTATAAATTCTAAAAAGTACTTATTATAGACACATTACACCTGGTTTTTTATTTGCTCATTAGTGGCAATCTTATAAGATTAAATTAAACATAAAAAAGTTTTATATATACTATATATTACTTCTATTTTATAGAAAATAATATTATATTTATATATATTTATATATTACTAGTAGTAATATATTTGAAGGTATATCTGATCTTCAATTTTGAATAAAAATTAATAAATAAAGTACTTACTTTGTAAAAGTTCTGCGTTTTTTCTGGTAATTTTCTTGCATGCCTTAAAATTTTTTGAATATCGGACTGCAAACCAACTTGACGAATCCACGATGGCGCATTTTGAGAATAACTTCTCTTTTCTGCTGGTTTCACAGGAAAAGTAGGACCTTCACCATTTTTATTCTGCATGGGATCGATTGGCCCTAAATTACGGAAATTCCCAAGCCAAGGAACTACATCTGTTCCGTGCTCAAGTACTGTCAACATTAAATTAGATTTTTTTTTGGTGTCAGCCCAAGAGTAAATAAAACCATACCAATCTGTATTTAGTAGACATAATGCTGCCATGTTTTCAACCTGAAAAAAAAATAGAAGAAAAAATGTGAATAAGATTTTGTCAATAAACTTATAAAAATCAATTTTGCAAATATTTTTACTTTTGGTAATATTTTTTCACTTAAATATTAATTATTACCTTTAATGCACCATGTAACAAAACGCAAAATGATGGTATTTTGCCTTCATCTGTAATATCTTCTATATCAGAATCATCTTCTAAAGATATACCCTGCATACTAGAAGTTTTTTCAGTAAGTAAAGGTAAAATTAAATGTCTTGAAATTGAAGTTGGACTTCCAACATCTGCTACAGATATAAAACCACATATCTCAATAGTTTTTGAAACAGTTAAACCAGTTAATATTTCAAAATCAGATTTCTTAGTGTAAGGCTGAAATAAATAAAATATACTTTATTAAAAGATTAATTCGAATTATTAAAAATTAATTTTTTTTTATATTTCTATTAACCATTGGAGGTGGTGACAAGGAAATACGAGATCCAAGATGTCCACATTTTAAATAGCCTTGAAACGAAGTATAATTTGTTTCAGCTAGTTTTCTGAAACAATTTGTTACAGATGATTTTGACAGTTGTCCTTCTGGTACTAAAAGCATACTCTCATTTCCAGCTAAATCAACTAGTTTTTGATATAAAGGCATGGAATTCACCAAGCTTGGATCTTCATCAAACAGACAAAATAAGATGTTATTTAATAAAATTAGGAATGTTAAAGTATGTCTCAAAAATTGAGTTTTGTTTAAATAAATATAATAATTTACAGTTTTTTTTAACATTTTTTAAATATTAAAAATCTTACCAGTTTGACTAGCTAAACAAACAAGAGTTAATTTGCCTGGATATGAAAACGGTAGAGGAAATGGATTATTTTCTCTTGAAAAATTAAGAGAATTTAATGAATCACTTAATGACATTGGCCCAACTCCTGGATTGCCATCAGTAATTAAAATTACTTGACATGCTGTAGTACTGCCCCATTCAGATATTATTATATTATTTACACCATGCAAAGCTGTCTCAATGCATGTTTTATCACATTCTTCAATACTATGTAGTTTTGTTCTTAAAAGGTCATAATCACGAGTAAATGGGCATACAACTTCATAAAGTGAAGAAAATACAATCTAAAATAAAGAAAAGTAATTAAAATATAATAATTTTTTAGTAATAATTATCAATATGTTATCATTGGATAGATTAATATAAATTAATTTTTACCAGAGAAACAAATTCAAGCTTTGAATGAGCTTGTAAATAATTCAAAATTGTGTTTATTCCATGAACAGCCAAATGATGCCTTGTCAGTTGTTCGCTTTGCAAGCCTTCACCAGTACTTGCACCAACAACTGGTCTCCTCATCGAAAGTGAAACATCTAAAGCTATAACTGTAGGCATTTTCGTCTTTTCTTTTACCACTTAGCAAGTAAATTCTCGTTAAATAAACATAGTCAAATAAAAAAATTTGATTCTAAAACTCTAACCTAATGTTAAGTCAATGGAAAACTTTCGATTTTTTTATATTAATGACTTGTTTAACTAAAAAATAATTTTGTAGGTCCTACACCGTTTCTTGGTCCACATCATAATGCTCAAAAATTTATTATTTATTTATTTTAGCCACTTATTATATCTGATTATAAATGACACATTCCGGCGACGCTGTACATATACGTGTTATATCTTGTATATGCGTGAGGTGTGTAAAAAGTGAGGTTATGTTTTTCTGTTAGTTTGGACCGGGAATTGGAGTATATTTGTATAAACGTATTTTCCAGTAAATAGTATATATAATGTTGGTGAAAAACTTTAAATAGCTTTTAGATATAAAATTAATAAATAAAAAAAAAAGAAAAAACATGATAAAATTAACGTTTTTAATACAATGTCAAAAACGTTTTATAACACCGAAAATTCTTAGTCGTACTTTAAACACTGGAGGTTATAAAGAGTCTTTCCAGTACAAAATACTAGATTACTTTGAAAATGCGATAATAGTGCAAAAAGTTATACATCGATATGTAGCACCCACCCAGATTAAAGAAAATACTTTAAATAATAAAGATTTAAAACATATGACAGCTGTAAATCTTATAAAATTGAATTCTATTTACCAAGATATTCATAATTTCTCAAACATAACAGATCAACTTGTACGTGAAGAACTGTTGAAAGATATTGATGAAAAATGTTGCTCGACAGTCAGTTTCTTGAGTCATATAGAAATTTTAGGTTTATTGGTTGCTCTTTTAAAAATACTTCCTGGCAAACTGATAACAACTTGTATATATGATAAATCGCTTTCAATTTTACTTGACAGTGCAGAAAAAGGTTTGTTAACAAAGCATGAACTGGTACAGTTTCTATTTTTCATTTCTCTGCAAAAAGAGAAAGGTGCTGATTATGTTAAAGGTCTGCAACATTACTTAACAGACATAAGTGATTTGTCTTTAATTGATAAATGTATTACTGTCCAATCCTTTATAAAAACATCGATAAGAATTCCTCCTGATCAAGTAATTTTGCTAGAGGAAATAATGGAAAAGCATTTTGAACAGTTGATAGAAGATCCAAATTTACTTGTAACAATTGGCAAAGCAGTGATGATTAATAATACAAGCAAAGATTTTTGTTTAAAAAGTTTGAGTAGAGCAATTATTAAATACAAGAAACCATTAGATTTTAAGAGAACAGTTTGTATATTAAGTTTGTATGCAGAAGCACTTGTATTTAATTCTGATGTAATGCATAAACTATTGACAAATTGTATGAATATTATTGAAAAAGATGTAGGTAGTAAAGAGCACATTTTAAACATAAAAGAAGTGGATACATTTTTGTGGAGTATAAGTAATTTGAATTTGACTTTAACAGCAAATCAAAGATTATTACTTAAGACATTGATGGAAGAAAGATTTTCAGAATTTAGAAAGTTCAATAATTTGGGTTTACTTGTAAACAGCTTTCTGTGTTTACACTTACTCAGATGCTGGAATCGCAAGGTTAAAAATTTTATTAATAATGTACTATAAAAATGTATTCTTTATTATTTAATAATATTAAATTAATGTTTAAATTTTTGTTAACAGTTAATAAATAAATGTTTACAAGATAATATTTTATCACAAATATCTAATAATGAAAAATTCCATTGGAAAGTCAAATCTCGATTGCAATTACTCAAAAGTCAGTTAATGCTTGAATTACATTACCGTATTCCAGAAAACACCATACATCAAGTACAAATTGGATATACTCCTTCAGAAAATCTAAAATTAGTACAAAAAGTTGCAGCATCATTGGTAAACCGAGGTTTATTATCTAATGTTATAATTGAGTGCCCAATTGTAGGATTAATAATACCAGGAGTGACTTTATATACTGAAAATCAGTAATTATTTATTTTTAAAATACTTTATAAGTAAACAATAAAATTTTGACCATTAATATCTATGTTTCTTACATTCTAGAAAATATCACATTGATATATTGGACAACTTAACATGCTTGAGAGATACTTTTGTACCTTATGGTTTGATGAATTTAAAAATACGCCTACTTCCATTAGTTAACCTTAAACAATTAATTGTAAGTATTCTGCATTTATTATAATTAACAATAATTAATTTATTATTATTGTACAAATATAATTGACAAGTGATTTTTATTAGATTTATGGAGACATCTTCAAAGACGATTCTGCAGAGCTTGCAATTGAAACCAAAATTCTGACTTTTTTGCAGTTATTTGCAGGTCAAAAGATTTACAAGATATAATATGAACTATGTATGTAAACTTTTGTAAATAGTTTTTATAATGTTTGTAAATAAATTTTTAAGATCTGTTATTAATGTTGTTTTGTTAATAAAATTAATCTACTTTTAAAAATATATAATAAAAAATAAATTTATAAAATATTATTTAGAAAGCCTTAGATTTTTATTTGTAAATAAAACATTTAGTAAATACACAGAGGTTCAAAGAAAAGAGGATTATATCATTAATGTTAAATCTTTAACTATTTAGTAATTAAAATATGCTATATTATATTAACTATTTCAAGAAAAATAGTATATAATACTGTTTGAAACATTAAGAAAAAATATATTTAAATCTTTCTTAGTATTTTAGACTACCAAAGAAAATATTATAAATATAATTTTTTTTTAAATTAACGTAACATATTTATTTATATTTATGATTAATTATTGATACTTTTATAATACCTAAATGAATTTAATTATAGTATAATAATAATTACACATCATACAACGCTTGTGAAGATTTTTTATTTGAATATTTCCGCCAACCCGGTGTGCAGAGGAAAATTTATAAGGTTATGTTCTATTATTTAGGGTACTTCACATTAAGATGGATAGTTAGCAGAATCCCTTCGCGCCAGTTTTTTAAACTTTATAGTGAATTACCAATAAATTAATTAAGGCTAATTTTTTAACAGAATAATGAAAAAAACAACGAATAAGTTACATGATAAAATGTTTCAATTAAAACAGAAATCATTTAAATAATTACATTTTATTATTAAAGTCCTGAACTTGTTGATACCTGGTTCTGGTTCTCAGGATTGTTCTACCTCACATGTGAATGTACGTTTATCTTTTTGCGATTTTAAGCGCATGCAAGTTTACATTGTGTTACAGTCAATGCATTCTGCTTTTCTTTGTATTTTTTTGAAAAAAGAATATATTTTAGTATAATAACCGCTTTAAATAAATTAATGTATTTTATTAAACCTTGTTATGTTAAAACAAATATTGTCAGTGAACTTTGGAATTCAGTATATTTCAAAACATCTCATTTGTCATTATTCAACTCATGCAAGATATAAAGAATCATTTCAATATCGAATATTAGAGTATTTTGATAATAAGTTTAAGGTCCAAAAAGAGCTGCAGCAGTTTGAAGTATCTACTCAAGTAAGAAGTATTTTAATAGGAAATAGTATCAGTGATAAACTAGAATATATCTGTAAAGATATTAATAATTTGTCAAGTGTAAATAGTCAACAGAAATTTAAAATACTTCTGAGAGATGTTGATGCAAGATGTGTTTCTATTATAAATATATTAAGATACTCAGAAATATTAAATTTATTAAACACATTTTTAAAAGTTGTTCCTAATGGATTAACAAACACTTTGTTTTACAATAAATCTATTTTTATGCTGACTGATGCTGTAGAATATGGATTATTAAGTAATCAAGAAATAGTACAACTACTATTTTTCATTTCTTTAAAAAAAGAAAATGGTGCTACGTATATTAAATATTTAAAACCTTATTTACCAGATATAAGTGTACTATCATTGTTTGAAAAATGTATAATTGCACAATGTTTTTTCAAGTCATCTTTGAAGCTTGAACCATGCCAGTCAATGGTACTTGAAAAAGTATTAGAAGAGAATGCAGAACAATTAATAGCTGATCCCTTGTTACTGGTATCAATTTGTAAAGCATTAAGAATCAGTGGTCCCAGCAATGAATTAACTTTAAAAAACTTGAGTGACTCTATTGTAAAATTAAATGAACCATTTAATTTTACAACTAATATTCATATATTAGCTTTGTATGCAGCACTTCTTTTACCTGAGAAAAATGCAATAATTCAGCTAGTGAAAAATTCAATGGAAAGTATTAGACAAGACAATAAATGTAATTTAAGACTAAAAGATCTAGACAGATTTTTGTGGAGTATAAGTTACTTAGGATTATCTTTAAAACCATCCAATAAATTAATTCTAAATGATTATTTAGAGAAGAGATTAAAAGAATACAAAAGTAAAGAAAATTTGGGAATCTTTGTAAATACCATTTTATGCTTACATATTCTTCAGTGTTGGGATGAAAAGGTAAAGAATTATAAAGTACATAAAAATTATAATTTCATATTAAAGTACAAAAGTTTCATATTATTTTTCATTTTATAATTTTAAAATATTATTACTTTAAAACCCATAAAAATTAGTATGAGAAATTTAAATATTTTTATAAGCAAGAATATCACCATATAAATGTAAATTTTTTCAAATGTATATTTTATGTTTATTTACCCACGTAATCAAATTGATCTTGTAAAAATATAAAACTAATACTAAAACCAATTTTAAAAAATTAATTAAATGATTTTTTGAAATAGATAATTGAAAATTGTTTTCAAGAAAGAATTTTCCAACCAATCTTAGATGAAATATTTCATTGGAAAGTAAGATCACGGTTACAGTTACTTATTACACAAGTTAATCTTGAAATGAAAATAAAAGTTCCAGAAACATTAAAAAGTAAAATAGAAATTAGATTTACTCCATCTAAGAATATAAATATAGTAGCAGAAGTTGGACTTTTGTTGGTAAAAAATCAAATTATAAAAAGTGCAGTAATAGAATGTCCAATAAAAAGTCTACTGATACCAGGAATAACTCTAAAAACAGATAAAAAGTATTTGAATTTTTTTTATTCCTAGACAACACATCACCAAAACATACATTTAATATTATATTTATTTTTTTGTAGTATATATCACATTGATGTTCTGGATAACTTGACGTGCCTTAAAGATTCAAACATACCGCATGGTTTCATGAACTTAAAGTTACGACTTCTTTCTCATCTACAATATCAACAAATTTTAGTGAGTTTTCCAATTTTTTAATAGAAAATATAATAAATAAATATTAAAAAGTAATAATAATTTTATTTAATTAGATTAACAAAAAGGTGTTTACAGAAGATTTTGTAAAAACACAAGTTACTATTGAAGAGCAAATCATGAAAAGTATAAATAGTAGAGACACATCAATTTTGGATACAAACTTTTTTGTATTGTGAATAAGAGTACATATAATATTATTGTAATTCTGCCTTGATTGTAAATGTTTACACCAAAGCTGAATGTGATATTATTGGTATATACAATTCATTTATAATATAATGAAGGATTTAATGACATTTTCTTATTTTGAAAGATATTTTGTTTGAAGAAGAACAAAATATCAATTACTTCAAATAGTAAGTATTGTATAAAAATTGTAAATAAACGAATGAAAATGTGAAAATTATTTATATACGTAAAAAACAATAAATAAACTTAATTTTTTTTAAATACTGTAACATTTATCACTTATTTATATATTTTATCTGATATTTTATATGATAATTTTTAGTTTATTGTGCACCAATTTTAAAAATGTTTAAAAAAGGAACATTTATTTAGCACATAGATATTAAAAATTCAAAAAAATATACATGATTGAGTAAATTAATAAATAAATATTTTCTATACTTAACAGTAATATAAACATTCGTACAAACTATATTTAATTAAACATACAATGATCCATCTGCTGGTCCCAAATATCTCATTGATATTAACATAACATCAATTAAAGTCCATACTCCAAGACCACCAAAACTAAACAGTTTACCAATACCTTCTTGCCAGTGACCTAAGTAGAATCTGTTAAATATTTGAAAACTTTTAATATTTTGTATTAATTCATTTATTAAAAGATACATGTATATTACTAATTTTTTACTTTCAATCCAATATAAAAACAATAATATAAATAACTTACCTATCAGCTCCAAAACCTCCAAGTGTTATACTTAAAATAAGAGCTGTTGACCATTTGTAGCCACCTGTCCAATTACAAGATAAATTTTTTAAAAAGGTTCTCCTTCCCAAGCACAAGATGTCATTTTTTACAGAACAGTTTGTGCTACAAGAAAATGTTATAATTATTAATAAATTTTAATAAGTAGTATAAAATGTAAAATTATACTTAGTTATATTAAACACAAACCGATAGTGTTGCTGAGGAGATGCCACAGAACTACATGAATTTTTTTTATGACAATCGTGTTCCCAATGTTCAGTTTGGTAGCAATAACGACAGATATAAGATTTGATAAAAGTAGTATCACCCTAAATCAGAAATAGTAACAGTTTTTGTTGTACTCATTGGTAGATAATGTAGATATTATAAGAATAAAAAAATCAATACACTACTTATAAATTTATACTTCAGGTAGTATACATAATATTTAATTATTAAATAAAATGCAATCTTGAATTATTAATGATTATCATTGTCTTACATATGTATACAAAAATATATATACGTACCATTATACGTATTATACGTACCAAACATTTAACTTGATTTATAACAGTGCAATTTGTAGTGTACAATTTGCCATATATACATTTTTGACTCAAATTACATCTTAGACATTCAACATTCGATTCAGAGCATAAAGCTCCAGCTGGACATGCACCATTTAAATCTTCCTGAAATAAAGTTTATAATTATATATAAGAAAAGTGGTTAAAAATTTTGAAAAATATAACCTTTTTATGCCCATAAGGAGATGTTGAATTGGTATTACTTGCAAAATTCAATGCACTTTCTGCAATGATTAAAAATTAATTTTAAGAATTCGAATTTTTTTTTTTTTTGTTACTTGAATTATTAAATAAAAAATATTATTTTCGTCTTTTAATGAAAAAATATTTTAAGAATCTTGACGAAATTATACTTTTCTATTAAAAAATAAGAAAATGTATAAATAAAAGAATAAAGGTACAGTTAAACTTGCCTTTATAACCCATATGCGCCTCTCTGACTGAAGTCGATAAAATAGCAAGAATGATATAAACTACATTTTTTGTATTAATTCGAATGACATGCATACCGAATTCAAAACATGTAATTAATAGTTTTAATCACACATTTATAAATCTGATTTAGAGTAAAGGAAATGAAAAAGTAAACACTACACTGTAGCATATATATATTTATTCATGTCTACAAATCAGGTAAGGCTGTATTCATGTAGTTTATACTTTAATGAATTCCTATTTTATCGACTTTTAGAATATAATTATTTTATCACCCTCCTGATTTTTCTCAATACTTATCTGATATTGTTAATAATATTATATAGTTAGAAAAAATTATTTTTTTACAATTACAAATAACTTTCTCAATTTTTTAATTATATAACTAAAACAAAAAAGAGTTTTATTTAAAATATTTATTATTAAAAAAAAATCAACTTTTATTATAATTTATTAAATTACAATTTATAACATTAAAATTGTAGCTAATATAATTTCATGCATTATAAATTCATAAATAAAATTATTTTTTCTGCAATAAAAATATAAATATGTTCTATTGCAGAGATCATCAGATATACATATATATAATTAAATAACAATTTAATAAAAATCTTAAATTCATGACTATTCTATAAAAAATGGATTTTCTACTGTATCTTGAGACATTTGTTCTTGTGTATCCAAATTTTCTTCAAATCTCTTAGAATTTTCTTTTATTTCTTCAAACTTTCTCTTTTTATATTGTAAATAAGCTTTTCTTTCACAAAGCTTCTTGATTTTTTGACGTTTATCAATATTTGCATTTTCCAAACATTTAATGATATTTTTAAATTTAAGAATTTTGAAATCATTATCATCCACTTCAAGGTTTAATTTAGCTTTTTCTCTTTCCAAATTAATAAGATCCTTGTTAATTTCATTAATATTAATTCTTTTTTTTGGTCCTGTATATTTTTTTGTGCAAATATCAACGTCTACATTTTCAGAATTTTTTAAAATTTTATCCAAAAAGTTTTTAAGTCTACTATCTAGAAGCATTAAATTTTCTTCTGGCTTTGAAAATAAAGTTGCTTTCCATCTTTGCCAAAACTAAAATACATTAAGTTATATTTTATAAATAATTGAAACAATAGTAAAATTAATACATGTTTTCTGTACATACAGTTTTCCAATGTTCTAATGGTTTTGCAGGCTTCAAATCATTAAGCTTTTGTTCAAGCTCTTTCCACAACTCTAGCTGTGAAGTAAAATATTTTGTCAGCATTATATTTTATTTTGTCAACAGAATTAATAATTTATTAGATTTGTAAACTTACTTCATTTTCTCTAGTACTACTATGAGTTATTAGTTCAGGATTTTCAATCATGTAATTTACTATTAATTCTTTTTGTTGCATTGTAATACGTCTAGAAAAATGTTTACTTATTAATTATTGTTATTATACTTACTATACAAGAAAAATTTTAATGTATAAAAACTTACTTTCTACTACATTTTTTATTCAAGTTCTTACTAGTTCCAAGGGAAGGTAAGGCATCAATTGATCCTGATAAATCTGTTTGAAATAATTCTGAATCCATT
>JAPYZA010002046.1:0-54883 GCA_030522685.1 Eupelmus azureus
ACGATATTTCAGCAGGCGGGCCTCGTCACTTCGCATATATACCCTTGATGGCTGAAAAATGCCCCCGCTGGCCAAATTATACCGCGGAGCGGAGGCCGATCGATGGCGCGCTAGCTGAGCGCGAGCGCGATTAAAATCCGGCCGATTATAAGCGCATTACTCCGGGCCGCGCGTCTGTGTAATCAACGGCTGTCCGCTCTACAAATAGACACATCTCAATTAAATCCCCGCGTTTAATTGACGCGCTGCCGCGGCCGGCTCGGGCTGGCTCTGTACATATGCAATGCGCTGTGTGCCGTAAGTTCGTTATTTTTTTGCCTCGACACCTGCGCGTCACTTCTGTGTCTTTCGTCGTTTTGTCTTGTGGAGGAGTGTATATTTGCACTTGGGTGAGTGTTGTTTAAGGAAGAATTTTTTTTCGAAGTGGGTAAGTGTGAGGTATTGTATGCGTTTTAAATGGTGTTAGGGGACAATAGAAAGTGATTAATGCGTTTTACTGACGCGATGACGTTTTGTGTGATTTTATGAGGAGCGAGTGAAGTTATTTTGAATGGATAATAATGGGTTGTGATGAATAGGATAACGATGTCTTTGTTTTCGTTACGCAGTCGTTGCAAAAAACTAAATGTTTAAAAATATAATTATTTAGATTGTAGTATAATTATTTAATGTATTGCGATTGTATTTATAAAAATTTGATAATCGTTTATTCATCTTTTGGATATTATCGTATTGTCATCGCTTCAGACAGTGATGGATGAAAATTTCTGAAACGCAGAATTACTGAGCCGCCGAAAGCTCTTGGAAATATACAGGTTGAAGTGATTGATGGCAAAAAATTCATTTTTTTTTAAATATCCCCGAAACTGTTAAATTACATTTAAACTTAGAATTATATTATTATTTTTTTTTGTTCAAAACTAATAATTAGTGAGCAAACGTCAAGGTACCTATATCAAATAATATGCGGTATTAATTAGGTCTTCCGAGAATTCAACTTAAGCAAATCTATTATTGCGCCAAGAAGGAACTTCCGGAGACAAATATTTGGAACATATTCATTGAACAAGCCGTATCTCTGACGGTCGAAATAACTAATCCAAGGAAACATTCAATATTTTCCTTGCGACAAAAAATAACGTTGACAGTCCAAATAAATTTAATAACAAAGCCACTTCTTTTCTCACCTTCCCCACCGTCTTATCTATTATCACCCCCAGCAACAAATTAAAAATTACCCGGAAATTTCAATCCATCAAGCCGAGCTCAATCCCATTTTCCCACTCTCCAGCAAGCCAGAGAACTTATTTCGCGCCTTATTCCCTCGACTGGCTCTCTCCTCGTACTTCCATACGTACAGTCGATCAATTCTTGAGCTCCCGACGGCGCGGCTCAGAGGGCCCAGCGCGCGCGCCTGCACTCCCGGAGAAAAGAGTAATTACTCTGGAATTAGAGCTGCCGCTACCGCTGAAATTGGCCTCGGCTCGCGTAATTCGCGCGGAAAGCCGCGCCGAAAGAATGTAAAGCACGTGAGGAGACGGACGCGCCGAGCCGTTTTAATCGTCGCGAAAAATCAAGCTCGATCGCTCGCGCGGCGAGCTTAAAGGGGAGAAAAATGCTGCGAGTGGAAGTACGAAAGTTTGCGCGTCTTATGTACGAGGACGCGGGCTTACGTCAATGTCGCGAGGCCGAAATAAGTGCTGGATTGAGGAAGGATAAATAGAGCGGGGAGGGAATGCGCTTTGCGGAACAAAGTTGCGACATTGGTTTTTTGTTATGGTTAATTGATTTCTGATTAATTTGTTGTTGAAGTTGGATTAATTTATTGTTGAGCGCTCGGGATGTTGTTCAGCGGTAATTGAAAAAGTATCTTTACTGTTATGGATGTCTGAGTGTGACGCGTAACTTATTTATTAATTAAAAAATTAGAGGCAAGATTAATATATCTACATAGACCGGAGTCTTGCAGCCCTGTAATTATTGAGCTTATAATTAGCGAAAACATAAAAGCGGCTGAGAAATAAAAGCACAAGCTAGAGCGGAGCGTGCATGCGTTTAAGACTGGTAAATTCAATATCCCCTTGGCCGCTCTCTCTCTCTCACTCTCTCCCGTACCTTCAATTAATTTTTCAAGCAGCTCCTGATTTACGACTAGGGCGGGTAATTTTTAATCTACTCCGATTTTAATTTTCCACTCGAACGCACTACACCCTCATCTTAGCTAAGAAAGCGGCGTTGTTAAACAATTAAGCGCTTTCGATAATGGATACACAGCATCGCATATATACAGCGCAACAAGCGGACCGCAGCGGCGGCGGCAGCAGCTTCGGAACGAGGGTAGAGAAGAAAGTGCAGCCTCGGCGAGCCTCAGCCGCCGGTTCATTATCGTGTCGGCGTTGGAACGAGCGAGCGCAAGGCGCCGCGCGCGCTTATCAATTACGCCGATTTATTCGCAAGCGCGCCGAGACAGCTTGAGAGAGGGGGGAGCGGAACCTCCAATTCTGAGGCGCCCACCTTTGAAACGTAGGCGAAACTTGTGGGTAACAATGCAGCGGATGAGCTAGTGAGTTTTTGGGGCGATGGGCTAGGAGCTGCGAAATTGAACAAGCGTTTTTCGGATTGGCAATGTTTAAAGAAAGTTTTTTGTGTAGTTTAATAACTGGTATTTCGTTTTTTTTTAAATACAGTTTTTAGTTTTAACAAATTTTATTCAGAATCAAATTTATTAGTTTCTTTTTTAAGATAATGCTTTCTCATATCAAGAATAGGGAGCTCATATTTTTGAAGGTAATTTTCAATTTTTTGAAAATTCCTCAGCTTATTGTTAATGGAGAATAACAACGTGATGTCAACATAAACTAAATAAAAAAGTATGGGTCCCTGCATTCTCTATGTATAACAAAGAAGATTTACATCGAGGCTTTTCCATTAATTCTTCTCGAAATTTAAAAAAAAAATTTTTTAGAGAAATTAAAAAAACAAAAATACAAGTACTACATACTGCGAATAGCAGCAAAATTTAAGACCCCAGCGAAAAACCAGCCGGCCCGTTACTCAGCCTCCCAAAAACCCCGAGCGCGAGCCAAGTAGACAGCTCGGGGAGGGCCGGCTCCCATCTCCGAAACAAGATTTTTAGAAGACCTCTCTCTCTCACTCGTACGCAGGTGCTAACGAAATACGCCACTAATCAGTGCGCAGCCGCGCTCCGCATTCAACTCGGACCTCAAACGAGTAATTAACAGTCATAATTCTTCGCAAGGCCCTAATACAGAGCCAGCATATTCCAGACGCGTGCGGCCGAGCTTCGAAGCAGGAGAAGAGATATCGCAGCGGGTATGAAGGAAATGGAAGCGAATATCGAAGCAGCGGCGGCGCTAGGATGCTTTAATGGTTCTACGAATGCCGCCGCCTTTTTTCCCCGGCACCATAAATTCGTAAGTGTCGGGGAGCGCGCGCCCAGCTTCTTATATAGCTCGGCACGCTCCTTTGGATTCCCGGGCGCGAACGAGTTCTTCTATGTGGAGAGGTTCGGGAGGAAATTTATATATATCGCAGGAACCCGTTTAATGAACAATGTCTAGTCCCCGAGGATAATTACGAGGTTTCGGTGGCGCGAGGAGCGTTTAGAGAGCTGGTAGCTGGACAGCGGCTTCCTTTCAGCTTTCTTCTTTTGGGAGAGTTTAGGGAATTCTTGGCTTTGGATTCAAGGATTTATCATTGATTTAGGGTAGGCTTGCTTCTAGCGCTATTAGTTCACAGTGGCTTCTGTAAAAGAATTTAACGAAACTGGCCGAGTTATTAGGATGGAAGTTTCTTATTATCAATATAAAAGTATAAGGTTGATAAAGCGATCAAAGTTCTGATGCACGTGTGCATATAGTGGGAGAATGCTGATCACGAAAAGAGGGGAAAAATGATTGGTCAGTTCGTTCGATAGCAATAGCTGGCTTATAGTTCATGAACTATTAGAAGAAAAGGCAAGGAAGGAAAATTTTTTTTTCCAAATAAAGACAAACAGTTATACTTTATTATCATTTTAATTATGCAATAAAAGCAACACCATATGCGTCTCGAAACTTCACCAAGTGCCTAAATAACAATTACGCGCAAAATGAGTATTCAAGAATAACCGCTCAAACAAATTTTATTTAAAATATACCATCGAACTAGAGGCAGCATTCAATAAACCTTGATACATCTCTAATTGTACATTAGTTATACAGAATCCTCTCAGGCATCCCATTAGCAATACCATAAACCTAGCCCCCCCCCTATTTGATTTATACCGCGAGCGCTTTGAAAAGTCCACTTTCACGAGGCAGCTTATACACACACACTTACGCTATAAAGTATAAAACGCTTGACATTCAAAGCGGCTCTAAACCGTACACACAGAGCCCCAGTCCTCGCAATTAATTATCGGAAAGAAACGGCGGCGGTCCAGGGGCAGCGACAGCTAACGTGAATATAATGCGCCATCTCCTGCGCAATTAAGTCTCTTCTCTCGCTATTCCGCCGAGTCTCCTGTATAAAACGCTCGATAGAAATCTCGCTCGCTGCGCCGATATAAATCGAACTCCCCGTATATAATCGTCGCGCCTTAATTTTTCGGTCCTCTCGCTCGCCGCTCTGCATTTCGCGGCTGTAAAAAAGAGGAGACGCTCGATATAAGAGCGCGCTAAATGGCCGTAAAACGGCCGATCGCGCTCTCGGCGAATAAAACGTAAAATATATATAATGGCGACGGTGGAATGAGGGAGAGAGAGAGAGTCTTGGTTGGGACATGAAAGAATATGAGGCCGCGCGCTTTTCGTCGAATGTTATTGCGCCGATTCCGGGGGGAGATTAAATTAACTCCGCGCGGCTACTGGTATCTCCGAGCGGTTGTGGACATGGCGGAGGCTGGGATGTGTTTCTGGGAGGGTGTGTGTGGAGATGTTGGGAGATAGAGTTTATGTTTGTGGGGTATGAGTGTGTACGATTGCGATGATTAGGGGATTCTGGAGGAGTGCGAGAGAGTTAGAAGTCCTGATTAAGAAGATTGATTAAAGTTTTATCTAGGTTCGTTGAATTTAAGTGATGTTCGGGCTTGCGTGCAGGTTATTGTCTAATTAAGAGAGAGAGACGGGAGAGATGGTTAAGGGAATCGTGAAAGGTTTGATATGAGTGAGGAGGCCGGATCAATGTAAAATGAACGCGAACATTCAAACTTATTAGATATATATTTACGTTTACATAACAGTAAGTTTCACTTTCGATCTATTTACTCTTGAAGCCCTCTGCAATCATCCATCACTCCTTTCTTTTTAAAATTTTTAATAAATGTTTTGCAACAGGAGTTCTGAAAAAAGTATTTTTCACAAAACTCGCACAAGTCAAAGTCCGGTATCGCGAGAAGCCAAAGCATCGACTGCGCACGTTCCCCTGTATCCTCATTAAAAACATTACCCGCAAAAAAATGTAACTGAAAAAGATTCAAGCGAGGTGCCGGTGCACTTTCATTCCGAGAGGGCCACTTTGTGTAATACACGCAGGAAAGGTGTGCTCGGTAACGACTCGGCAATAAATATCAAGTATTTGACATTTACAAAGCGAATTATTCCCCGAGCCTTTTTTGCACAACCGCACGCGCATATCCCTCGCCCGAAAAGTTTCATAATCGTTAAAGCGAATCAACGCTGCTTAAAGCGCGAGCGATCCCGGCGCAGGCGGTGTGCCAGCCCTCCTCGTCGAGCTGCAGTCATTAAAAAGCGATTTGGCCTTGGTGATTCGTCAGCGGAAAGGGCGCGCTTGCGCTCGAAAAATCTCGCTGCATTTCCGTAGCCGGAGGTGAAAAAAAAGGTAAACGCTATGTGCTGCACGCCGGGCCGAGTTAAAGTAGCATTTGCATTTTTATGCCGCGAAAAAGTGCCGCGGCGCGCGTTATCACGCCGGGGCAAGGTGCCGAGAGAAAAAAGGCCGCGGCTCGTAACCGGTCATTGTAAATTCATTAGGCGTCGCCCGAAAAGTGCAGCGCGCCGCGACTTTCGTCACGCGCTCGCGCGCGCCGGCTCGAAAACAAGCGAATTCTCGGCGAGGTGCAAAAACGCGCTCTCGCCGTGAGCGGCGGGCTCGTCGAAAGTGAAAATTTGGCGCTTTGAAAAAAAGGGATAATGAATTTTTAAGCGATAATAGATTCTCGTTAGCAGGCTTGCCTCGCGCACGGGTGTATATTAGGTTTTGCGAGAGTGTCTTTCGTCGCGAAAGATTCAATTCCCAGAAACATTCTCGCATTCGCGCCTTTAATTAAGNNAGAAAGAGAAAGGGAGAGAAAGAGACGGAAAAATATATTCTCAACATTTTTCCGTAATTAGAAAAGATCCATCGGATCATATCATTATTTAAATGGCCGGCGTAAAAGAGCGCCTCTCTCGCCCCTCGCCTTCGAAAGGGGAACTTTCATTCCGCCATAAAAGAGCCATTTTCTTCGGGATCCGATTATGACTTTAAAGCGTGCCTTAAGTTTCTCTCGGCGTCGTTGAGTGCAGGCGTTGAAAAAGAAGAGCATGACCTCTGACCTCACTCTCTCGAGAGAGCCGACTCACACGCTCGCCGCCCACGTTGCACCTGCTATCTCGCACGCCGAGCCTGCTGCTTTATATTGGTTTATCTCGGGGAAACGTGAGGGCTTTGCGCGGCCTGGCTTTAAATCCCGCAGCGCAGCTGAACTCTGACCTCACGCGCAGGCTGGAACACCTGGCCTGCGTTGCCAAAAATCACACAATGATGATTATGTATGAGGGGTATAGTGGGTGGATTATGCTTAAATTATTATTTTGCCGGTCTCTTATCTGGCCGGTGCCGGTACTTTTGATAAAATTAATTTTCCAGCGGGCAGGGCTAATTTATTTTGGCTCCGGGTAGCGATTACGCTGCATTATTGGACTCTTTTGCTTTTGCATTTAAATTGGCCGCGCTGTGTTGCGAAGAGAATGTTGGAAAAATATGGGACGGCCGAATTTTTTTCTGCAATCTACTGAAAAATCTGAAAGAGGAATAAAAATGTTTGTTTCTGATGCATTTGTTCGGATTGTGGCTGTATGTAACTTTTTATCAGATTTCAGTTGAATTATGCGGACGAAAAATTATTTAAACGACTGTTTTTCGAAAAATGTTTAGATTACGTTTAATCCTAATGAAATCTCGCGATAATTGTAAATCTAGCGAAATATAATCATTATTCAAACTGCTAAGATTCTAAACTTATTCCGCAAGATTATATCTAAATTTCTGTTCGAGCCTGGCCAGGTGGTCAATGTAGGTACACCACACATACAAAAAGCACAAACCTAAACAAGCTGCACTATGTTTAAAAAACCAAACCCCCGGTGGTCCAATTGCGCAAATATACAATTTCCTACCAGAAAAGGTAAAAAAGATCCACAGGTGAAATATATTTATCTCGATGCATCATTGTTTTACGAATCCCCGTACGTATGATTATCCAATTATCGTGACTCTACGATCATCCCGTATAGGCGTGCGAGCTCGCGGCCCGGTGGCCATTATCGTTTAGAAGATTACGATCTTGGCGGCTTTTATAATTAAATTTTAAAGATCGTGTACCAGCGGAGCCTGGGCTTGCTCGCGCCATCAGCGGCAATCTTCAAAGCTTATAATGAGTTCGATGTGTTGGTGCTCGTGACGAGCGCAGGTACTTTTCGGTGCATGATATTACTTGTAAATGATTGTTATAAGGTGCACTAAGAGCCCTAATATTAATTACGCTTTTCGTTATAATGCATTTTTATTTATAGCTTTTCCAGATTTATGGAGAATGTAAAAAATTAATAACAGGATGTTTTCAATCTTTAGAAAATCCAGCACGAACAATGTAGCTTGTAGCCAAGAATTTTAATACTGTTTTCGCAGAGTTTAATCCCTATAGAAATTGAAAAAAGTACCAACTAAATTTAAACTTTTATACATACTCTTAATCCCAAACGCTATTTTTAAACCCAAAGTCCCACTAATTAAAATATCAGATAAATTACACCTTTCAAAATATCGATCAATATTCGTTCCGCCCGTGCCGAACTCCACACGGCTCCCCGACGCGCAAAAACAAGGAAAGTCCGGCTCGCAGAGCGCGCTTAATCCCAAGCCGAGGCAATAATTCATTTTAGGTCAGAAGATCGACATCAATCGCGTAATCATCGAGCCGCTCTCCCGATCCCATCTGCGCGGTTTCTCGCCCTCGAGCCTATCAACTTTATTAAGTCGCGCTCTCGCACAGCGCCCGAAAAATTATCGATTTCGTGCAGTACCGATACACACGCGCCTGCCTATATATAATATATCTCCAGGGCTATACAGGAGAGATCGCGATCTTTATCGGCGATATATATCGAGGCCGCGCGGCCAGGCCCCCCAGCTCGATACCACGCGAGCCTCGCCGTATATTAAGACGCGAGCCGCGCGGCTTTTTAGATTGAAAAGAGGAAGAAAAAGGAGAAGATTATCTTGGGCACACTTCCGCCATTATCGAGCGGACGCTGTGTGTACTAATGTTCGCGCGCGCCGAGAGAGCTGGTTCAATGGGACGCGGGAATACGCTGGAGTAAGCAAATTTCATGGTCCTGGCTTTATCTCTCGGCGGAGTTGCGCGAGGTGCACAAGCTGCGGCCGCTGTCGTTGAAAATACGAGGGGGTAACGTGTTTTTAATGAGTTCTTCCCGTTCAATGGAGTTTCAGAGCCGCTTTCTTCAGGTGTGCTTGTCTGGGGATTGAATAGCGCGTTCGCGGTGGTTCAATTTGTATCGTTTATTTGCTCGCGTTGAATAAACATTTTCTATTTGGAGTGGTCGGTTTGCAAAATTTCTTGTCTCTTTATTTTGGTTTGTAAATATACGGTTATTTTATGCGAAATGTTTATACAAATTTGTAGTTGGCTCTTGAAATTACAGTAAGTAAATGATTCTTTTTTTGAAGTATATTTTTTTGGATCTTGTTTACAACTAAATTGAATTTTTTTATAATTCTCTGTAGTGGAAGTGTTATTCATATTATGACCTTTTTACAAGTTTAATGATCGCTCTTAAATTTCATACGAGGACACTTTGATTTATATTTATGAAAGCTCTCTTCCGTGGTTAATATATAATTTTCAATTCGTTCCCGAAACATTATCAGCTAATGAAAAAAACAGGTTGATGCGCGCACGCGTTAATTTTCACGAAAATATTCAATATTTGGAGCGCTATATTACGAAATTATCAAAGCCATAGTTTCACGCATCAGCAACATTTATTAAATACTCGAACGCAAATTTTCTCTTTATCACTCGCGACAATAAATTCTTCTTAATATCCTTTTAAAAGCCCGCTTAAAATCAAATTGAAATTCATCACGCCGGCGATGCACTTTTGTTATCGGATTTCTCGTTCTCACATTACCCGCTGAAATAAGAATCCGTAATGATTATTGACGTTTTCGGATTGGCAGTGAAAGAGTAATAGGCCTGCTTTGATTAACGGTTATGGAGGCGAAAACGCGCCGAGTCCACAGGTGTTAACTGCCTCGGCATCGGTAGTTTGCGCATCGATACCCCGGCGCATGCACTCAGCGTTAACTGTAATTGCCCGCGCCTTCGTCCTCTTCGTCGTCGAATCGAGCCTTCATTATCCGACTGTTAAATTAAATTACCCGCCTAATCGGCCATCCAACTAATTATAAAGTTCATCCTCGAGCGGCGCGATTTATGTAACGTACTGGATTTTAATGGCTACGTTTTGCCCTCCTAAACGACGTACGCAGATACAGGTACACAGAGCGCCGGCTGGAACGAGTGACTTTATCGATAATAACATTTTTTTCAATTACTTTTAAGAGATAAGGCGGAGGATGCTCGCGTGTCCGCTCGTTAATAAATACTCTTGCGATAACTTGTTGAACACGCGAGGGCTATAAAATCCGGCAATCGGCAATATTCGTCGCGCCGCGGCGGAGTGAGTCGTAAATGACAGGTTTAAAATATATTTTATTAATAATAAACGCAGTGAGTAAAGCTTTCGTAATTGAAAGACAGTCGATACAATCGTTTGCGATTTTAATATTTTAAGCCGTAATTTTAAAATATATTGAATTTAATAATCTTCTTAAAATTCATAAATACGAAAGTATTAAGCATTACGTCAGTTTCTCGCTTGCATTAATATGCCTTTGAACTTTAATAATATCTGTCTAGGAAAATTTATTTTATCGTACCGATTAATAAGCTGCGAGTAGTTATCGATTGCTTAAAAGCATTTTTAATTTTCATAATTAAAGAAATTTACATATTTATAGACGCGCACTAGTGTAATATCCAAAGTGCATTCCACTTTAATACGACGCAACTTGGCTCCTCATTCCAATAGCTCCTCAATTCAACCCATAACAACATTTTATTCACATTTTAATATCAAGCATCCCGGCATCAAATGAGCACACGCAATATTTAGAGCCCCGTAAATAAATATCGTCACGTCGTGTACACAGCTCCCCTACAAAACTGCGCGCTGCGTTACATACACACATTCGGAACCTGCATTTCGGCCCGTGCACTTTCCCTCGCATATCCCCACTCCCAAAAAAAAGACAAACCACGAAACAAAACTAAAACTCGGCACATCGCTAAACGCCGACAACGCAGCGAGAACCGGTCGCGCCGCTTGTTCCCCCCCCCCCCTCCCCGCTCGCGATCCATTTTTCAAAAGCATAATTGCATTTTTTATAATATGCGCGCATCGAGAGCAGCAGGAGCAGCGGCGCACGCGCCTCCTGTAACAGCAGCAGGCCCTTGGCGCTGCAAGTACAAGCGCTCTGGCTGCAGCATCCATATTCATGCGCGAATAAGGTGCAATTAAACTCGGCGAGGTGTCAGGGCCCGTGGAGGGCATTAATCAAGCAACAAAGCCACCACCATCGGACCAGCTCACTAACTACCGCGCGCGCTCTCGCTCGCCTCTGGATATACACCATTACCGAGCTCCAAGCACAATGCACATTATGACGCTGCTTAGGGCGCATCTCTTGGACGATGACGAGGACGACGCTTCGTTAGGTACAATGTAGCTCTCGGAGAGTTACGCCGCTAAGCGCGCGCTCGGGATCCACTGCCAAGACGAGCCTTTTCCGCCTCGCGTCAGGATGTAAACTGCGCTTGCCGAGCAGCCCTGGAATTGGCTTGCTTGGGATGACGGCAGTTTCAGGGGAAGATTAGGGGATACTGGTCAGTTGAACGCGCGCTCGGGTGTGTCTTTATTTGGAGATTAATCTGATGGGATGGGAGTTTGGGTTTTTTTATTTTTGGAAGAGGGGGGTTTGGATTTTTGAATGTTTAAGATGGACTTGATTTGATTATAAAAATTGGTTGTAAAAATTTTGAATAATAATATGCTTGTGATTACTTTGTGATAAATTTCTTTTTCATCTATCAGCTGCTGGAATTATATATATCTACATTTGCATGTGATTCTTGCAAATTGGCCTCAAATTTATTGCGCATAAGTGATCAATTATTCTCTGCTGTTCGAATTTAATTAAAGAAAGTGCCTATTGGAAGAGATTTATCAATTTGTTAGCAAAATCCTTTTTTTAATTGATCACTGTCAATTTTTTCATGTCGAAACAAGTACAAAATTGATATATAAAACAGGATTACGTTTGAACACCTGTATAGAATTTATATTGCTGACGTTGAATACGCTCAAAACACATGTACTTATTCAAGGCATCTGTTTTGAATGTCTTGATTTTCGTACGACTCTGTGCATTCAATGTGTATGCATTGATCAAGGAACTTTGAATTGCTTTAGAATTTCGAAAAAAAATCCTAAACACAAGCCTAATATATTCAGATAATTAAACTCATCTAATAGCAGCTTCCATACATTTTTAAAACCGATTAATTTACGATAGAGCCTACAAGAAGTAATCGAGTATCAAGCGTAAAGTCGTTGGACTCTCATAGCCGAAGCTTTTTATTGTATTTCGTATTTTCACCTTGGCTCTCGGGTGTTATATTCTCCGAGGGGGCTGAAGCGGCGGCAGCATTCCTTAACTTGTTTTTCAGCCTAGCTCCGGCCTCCTCTCCCGTATGCAAGAAGCGGAATGGGGGAAGCCCTTTCGCTTAATTTATCGCTCGAATAGAATCCTTACACAACCTACCATTTTGTAAGAGCCGATACTAGCCTCCGCTCTTTTTTCTTGCCGCCGACCTTTTTTTCTTCGACCTGCAATCTTTCGGCCGCTGCGCGTATGCGCGCTTACATATTTTACATTTATACTGCCCGGCAAAGAAGTTTAAGTTCTTTCGGAGCTAAATACCTCGCAGCTTTAATCGTGCTTAATCACGAAATTGTTGTTTGCATTTGAAAAACTGAAGAAGCTATTGTAGACTGTTTTTTCTGTGACTTGTACGTATCCTTTCAGAATCTACTATTGCTTTCTTGTATTTGCAAGCTCTTTTTCACAATATTTGAAAATTTTCAGTTTTATCGGCCACACTCCACAATAGAGGATGACACTACACAATATGCATTGTTAAACAGTCAGGCATCCATCCTCGAAATATAAATGGTCCTACAAGATCGATTACGGGAGGGCTCATTCATTTTTTCACCGTGTTTTGGACTTTCGCATTTGACGCGGAAAATTGATTCGTTACACGCGCGATCCGTCGCTGCATTTTTCACGAGCGCAGCTCCATGAATTTCTAATAAACGCGCAGCGCCGAGTGATTGAAAGTCCCTTAATAACATTTTCGTTTGAACGGCATCGCTCTCCGGAGACCATTGGCAGTTCGGGCACGAACGTGACGGCTGACGATGACAGGCATTTTTGTCGTTTCGAGGATTCGTCAAGAATGCGCTGGGTTTTCACTGGAGAGGCGTTATAACGTCCGGTCAGTTACAAATGACTTTTTGCATTCATCGGATAGCCCAGCGGGGGTGGATATTGGAGTTGCGTGCGAGGCTTATGCACTTCACGCCTCGGGTGTATATGTAAAATATTGTGCCTTTTTCGAGCATTGGAGTATTTGGACAAACGTTGCAGTAAACAAAGACTTTCGTATTAAATATGATTCTCTATATTTAGGCTTGATTGTATTTAAATATACTGTGATAAAAAAAATTCAAATTTATGAAGAGAAAAAATTGTGGAGTTATTTTTTACCGTAGTCTCTATTTCAGATAATGCTTTTAGAAGGCTGGCCGGTTCAGTAGCTCACTTTGGTTTAGGAGCCATAAAGAAAAAACCTTTTGGCTATAGGTTATATGCATCTGTTGCCGACTGTTATCTAATGGTGTGCCTCATATTAGAGTCGATAATTGACCGACGCTGGCTAGAGGGCCGAAATTCTTTTTCCTCTTCTTAACCGCAGCTTCTCCTTTCCCATTCGAACTAATCGAATAGATACAGGCTTCCTAAGAAGATGATATCGACGTAACTACTTGGATTCTAAATATAAATAACTTTTGATTTTGCATCTTGAATTTATAAGCAAGAAATTAGTTTTCATTTTTTACATTTTTTCAAAGTAAATAGCTACGTGGTACCATCAATACAAGAAATAATATACTTTCTATAGACATTTTTTATTAATCTCGATTTTTTAAATTATTAAATTAAGTTTTGAGTTAAATATAGCAATAAAACTGAAAGCATTAACCGAACAACTAATCAACTCTTTCCTACAAAATCTCTTCCTTCCATTCACAATTTTATTAAATTACTCCGACCTATAAATCAAACCCTCATTTTTTCTAAATAACTTCAAGACAAGCCAAGCGAACGATCGAACGAGCAAGTATAAACCAAACTACTCCGAGCCCGCTCCCAACATCAACGTGGCGGCGGGCGCGATCAGGAGCTCTCTCTCGGCTGGCGCGCGCGCCAAATGGACCGGCGGCCGAGAGCTAACGAATCGACGATGCCGCATCGATCCTTGATTAAAATCCACCCTCGGGCTGCCACCTCATTACGCCGGGGCTGCCGCATATCGAGGCGCGCCGCCGCCACCGCAGTCCGCGGTTAATTTGACGTCGACGAAAGAGAAACGGCTGACGGCCGCTCTACCCCCCCCCCCCCTTCCCCCCGCGCCGTCGACGATTTATATACCGAGCTCGGCGAAACGAGCGCTGTATATACAGTGCCACTACCGCACTCCGCTCTCGGGGATTCGATCGTTTCGGGATATAAGCCGATAAGGACCCGCTCGGTGGTTTTCGATTTTTTGCGCGGCCCGCCACTGGGACACGCTAATGAGTAATTTTACGATGGATACTCAATCGATCATGCCTCGTTTTGAGAATGCGCCGAGGGCTAGTGTTTGTGACGCGGATGCACTTTGTTGCCGAGGTTCGTTTTTTGGAGTGGGGTGTGTGTTGGATCTGGATAACCAGTTTCTTTATTTTTGTTGGTGGTTCTTATTGAAAGGGTGCAGGAGGATTTTCAAATTTAAATCAATAATCCTTTGAGAATAGTAGTTTCAAAGTTAATTTCTGGTTAAAGAAGGGGGATCGTAAGTTTGAATTATAATTGTTATATGTTGTAAACGAAACTGTTAATATATTCAATAATCTCCTTCTAAATTGCACTATCAGCGAAAAATGCATATTTAACGCATTTTTAAGCATTAACCAAAGGAGTTTAAAAGATTTTCGAGAGCATCGAGAGTACAAGTTTATATAAAAGCCTTAATAACTAACCCAAAGATGATGACATTAGCCCGGACAGCTTAATCCCGTCCAGTCGAATTTACGCGCGTATTTACAACGGCATTATTTACGTATAAAAAATGCATAAACCTAATTACATCGCGCAAAGCTCTCAGGCTCGTCGCCAGTTATTATTATCGACGGCATATTTATACCCGCAGCCGGTGCGCTCGAAATCGAAGACGGCGCTCCCTCGCTACCCGCAGAACTCGTCCCATAATCGTATAAATTCTAATTAGCGAAATCTCGTACATAACCAAATGATAGAAATAAGCGAGCGCTCTCTCTCTCGAAAAAAATCATCGCCTCTCGAATTACATCGACGCTTCCCTCGCCGGCGCGCGCAAATTCGAAAGCGGCTCCGATTACGCGGACAGTTATTGTCCCGACGAAAGCTCAAACATCGTTCCGCGCCCCGGTAATAATCCAATAAATCGAAGGGAACGCGCACGAATGCGCCCGCTGAATACACTCGTGCGCTTACAATCGAGAGAGCCAACACGCGAAAGCGCATACCGTTTGGCTCCTCTCCCCGACGATGTTTACGAGAGAGGCGAGCTCTCGCGAAATTTATGAAAATTATTCGGCAGCGGCGCAGAGCCAGGGCTACCGGCATGGCCTTAAATCGTTTCGGACCGCCGCCGAATTCGAGGCCGTGCCTCCTTCAAGCTCGCTCCATTGTTCCACGAGTATACAGCCGCGAAGAGAGTCACGCTTGCAGCCCCAGCCACGTGTGTCCTCCTCTCGCGAATTATATGCATGTATGCAAGCGAGCGCTGGTTGGATTTTAATGCGCGAGAGCAGCAGCAGCGTGTGGAGGGATTGGCCAATAAAGTTGCGGACCCGCCGCGCGGAATCGTTCCTGCGCTCAGCTGCAAGCGGAGTTTTGTATGCGCGGAGGATGCAGGAGGTAACTAGGTCCCTTTACCCGGAAGCTCGGGGATCGTTTGTTGCTTCGGCCTGGCTTTCTGCGCCTGGGTTTTAAATATTTTAATGGGCCTTTTGTGACGGGCTTTATTTTTGCGGAGATATTTCGGTTTGCGGTTTATGTAGGACAGGCAGTTTTTTGGAAGTTTGTTTAATTAAAAAACTGCAGGATGCTCTACTGTTTGATCAGATAAAACCATATATTTTTCGCAAAACTTCATCCTTATAAACTTTTTGCGCAGTAGGACACAAGCGCAATTTCCGCGTTTCCAGCAAGAAAACGAGGCGACTCTCTCTTTCTTTGAGAATCCGAGTCCGACCGCCCACTTTTCGAGCCCTTTTATCTTCCTTTAACCGTCCGGTGAGCGCGTGCCCGGGCGTAAGAGCACGCGTGTATACATAAAGCACGGGCCACGAGCGCCAAGGCGCCAATTACACGAAATTGAAAATCTTACACAATGCACTCGTAAATCGAGACAGTGCGCGGCTTGCTCTCGTTTCTTTTCCTCACGTCTCGTGCTTATGAAAAATGGAGTTTTTCGACAGGCTGCAGCTGCTTTTTTGTAGCTGACTTATATATAATCGTAAGTGTTAATAATTTAGAATAATAAATACGTATTAAAACTTGTATTTCTCATTTAGTGATCAGCTATTCCTCCGAAACTATCGCTTAAACGTTCTTCCTACAATCGACTAAAAACACAACAGCGAAGTACACAATCTCAAATCCCTCCACAGCCAAACAAAAACACATCCGATCTCAGCGCGCAGTCTCGCAACGGTCCAGCGACTCCTCGCAATTCCTCCTCCCTCCTAATCTTCTCTTTGCGCTCGTTCCGCCCGTCTCGCCTCTCTTCCATCCCGTCGCGAGCCGCAAAAATTTCTCCTCTCTCCCTCGCAGCTCCCCTATTATATGCACTCTATCCGTCTATTTCTCCGGCCCCGCGGAGAGCTCGGCTAACGCGAGAGATAGCGCTAATGGTGCCCGCTGAGTTACGCGGCACGGGCTCACTTCTCCCCCCCCCCCCTCCCCCGGCTTAATCGGCCCCTCGGCCGTTTAACCGAATGAGAAGGAGAGTAGACGCAGGCGCGAGCGCAGTAACCACCTGCTGCGAGTCGGCACCTCTGTGTCTTCTTTCTCCCGTCCCGCGCTCCTTCTTGGACTATGCGCTGTCTTGATGCGCGCCGGCGGGAGGGAGGCTGGATGAAAAAAAAACAAGGGGATCTTCTTACGACGGTTGGAGAGAGAGCGCAGATGCCAAAAGATCTCTTCTTGCTCTCGCGATGTGTGTCGGCTGCAGGAGCTTTGGCGGACGGCGCTCGCGGGATTTTTGCGATGGTTGTGTAAGCGGCGGTGCGCCGGGATTTTTTGTGGAGTTTTTGGTTTTTTGATTATTAGTGTAAACTAATTGGTATAAACCTCTGCGATGTAGAATATTACTTTAATTGTCAGTTTTGGAAAGGGCTTGAGTTTTTTTACAGTTACATAGTAGTAAACATTTTTTGTATTGAATTTATTATATTCAGAAAGCTTGTACAGCAATGGTTTTCATGCAATATGAAAATAGCAGGAAATTCGCTTGAAAACCAAGAACTCGAGTGAAATAAATTTTTGAGAAAATAAAAATCTTGTAGCTGCACGCCAATGAAAATAGTGTAATATTTATCCTAAACGTACGAACTTTCCATAAAATGATAATAAAATGTACGGCTATTTTTCTTCCGGCTCTGTTCACTTAGAAAATTGTTGTTTCCTGCAAATATCTTGGAAAGCACGATATGCAAACGGAGGTATAAATACGCTTGAAAAATGCATTACACGATGTGAATCCGATTGAAATTCCTGATTTTCGAGTGCATCTTGAAAACTTTTTCTATTTCGAAAATACTTATCTCAATACTTTTTCCTTCCTTCTTCCATACCAATAAACTAAAATAAAAAAAGTTATTTCTTACAAGAGTGATAAGTATACTTATGTAACTTAGTATTAAAATTCTAAAACTTCTCAATCACAAAAAGACACACGATGATCTCCACGATCATATTTCATCAGCACCTCTGCACACTCCCCGGTATGCAAAAGCAGCCGGAAAATTTACGGCAGTCGTCGCGGCTTTCCCCGGAATCAGACAAGGAACTAATTGCGCCAGAAGCCAGTGGCGCAAGATAACAAAGAAATGCGACGCGCTCCTCTACATGTGCGAAGAGCTGCTGCCACGAGTGTATCTCATTCGCTCAGTCTCCCACGGGAGCCAATCAGACGGGCCGGCTTGCCGGCAAAAACGCGGATTTATGGCCGGTAGGCGGTCCAGAAATATAAGGCCTTGGCTTGGCGCGCGCGTTCGCCGTAATTACTTCGCGAGTTCCAGTCGCGCGCGATTTTTTGCCCGAGTGCTAAGTGTTTTCCTTAATTGAATTTAAGGTTATTTAATATGCTTTTAGGCTGAGCGCGTTGTTATCGCGGGCGCTTGGGACGTACGTGGAAAATGATCGTTGCTGAGGCTGCTTCTAATCTTAAAAATATTAGCGGCAGATTACTCGCTTATTAGGGCCTGTCTTTTCGCGGTGCTGAGTTGCTTTTCGGTCACCTACGCTCCCAACTTTTCGCGGAAGCGATCTTCGTGTTATCACCTTTTGAAAGAAAAGGTAAATCGAAAGTTTATTTCGATTCTTTGAGACTTGAAAAGTTCCGAGCCGAATCGCAGTATTTATCTGCTTCATTACTGTAAATATTTAAAAGCCCAGATGTAGAAAAATGAAACGAAGATTTCACGAGGCAAACTTATCCTTTTCGCCGTTCCAACTTACACACAGCGGAACAGCGAAAAAAAACTGCCGATTACAAGATGTAGGCTGTCGAGGCGCAGCGTGTGAGCGATAAATCGCGAGCTTTTTTCAATTAGCCGCGTGTTCGCAAAAGAGGGCTTTTTGTCCGCTGAGCGAAGGGATTTAGCCCGCGGCATCCGCTTCTGTGTTTTCGTGAGAAAGCCCGGAAAAAAGTCTGTCGCTCCGCGCGCGCGCCTATAAATTGCAATATCGTAAAACTCGATCACGAGCATCCCCCCGCGCCGCTGCTCTCTCGCATGATTTTATGCTTGTATCGTTACACTTATTTATGGCCGCGCGCTTTTGAGCGGTAATTTAGTTGTGCTCTCATAAAGGGTGATTAATATACCAGCATGATTCCGGGCATACTAATGAGGGCCGAGCCGCGACTTAATTTGCCAAGTTATTGCCGTCAGCCTCTAATTTTCCGCGCGCGAGCGCGGCCGAGGATGAGCTCCCGAGCCAAGAAAGTTCTTAATCAGGGCCGGGATGAATACTCAAAAATGTCGTTAAGCAAAGCAGTTTCATAAATTCATTATATTGATGGCGATCTGAATACCCGCTAATTTATTGTTGTTTATGGGAATAAATTAGGCGGGAGATTGGCTGCAGTGACGGATGGAAGGTCTGGTAAAAGTCTGGGGAAAGTTGGGCATTGGCCGCACTTTTCTGACTCTGCTTTGCATAAATTGTAATTCGGAGATACATGGTTTTAACCCTCTTTTAAAATTGTGTTTATCAGTATTGGAGAGTAATTTTATCAGATTTAAAAATTCTTTTTTAACTTTGTTTTTTAACTATCGTTTATTAAAATATTATGATATTCAACTACGAGTTGATCCAATATAATCGTATAAAACAAGCGCAACAGCTCTGACTCGTCTGTCTTCTGGTAGGAGGCTTTTCAAGGGTAACAAATCGCTGCAGCACGAGTCACGAAACGATTTACAGGGTGGCAGTAGCGAAATCTTCCGTGATTTAGCAAGTCGTCGAGAAGCAGGCGGGAGTAGAGAAGAAATACGTTTACAGATAGCGATAATCGTTCCCGGCAATTAACAGAATTACGCTGCTTTATTTTCACGATAACCAAATTGTCCTACAAACGTTTAATCGCAATATTTTACATTTCACAATAACAAAGAATCGAGGCCAAAAATAGAAACATCAAAAGCCAACATATATTTCTCACCACCTCAACTCTAAAAATTCCCCTCTCAATCCAACCGCGTCACATCTCATTCGAAGCACATATCCAACTCCACACCACAATCAAGCATCGCTCACGCCGCGCCACAGCTCAGCCGTTCGCTCTCTCTCTCTCTCGCGACGCCGGAGATGCGTATCGCTCACGCTGAACTAGTCTCGAACGTGCAGTCCCATTGTTGGCTCAGTCAGCTCCTTCTTCATGGCCTCGATGAAAAATCGCCACACGAATCCTTTTCACCCCCCTGCCTTATATATACACACATACAAGCCCACGCACGTGTGCCCTGTCTCTCCCAGAGGACCTCCCGCTTAGCTGACTCGCCGCTACTATACGGAGAGCCACGTCCCAGCCGTTACTTATACACGTACGCGAAGGAGCAAGCGCTGGATTGTGTGTACTGTAAGAAACGAGATGAGAAGACGTTTTCGAGGGGAGCGCGCGCACCTGCGGCATGCGAGATGCGCCCGAGCCTCGGCTTTTTCTTATTTAATTAGAGCCAGATCTGATTGTTTTGTTTAATTTGCACTTGCATTTGCATATTGATTGCGTTTGGAGAATCGGCTGCTTTCTTTCGACGGTAAGTTGCGGTGGCAATCGGCGCTCCGAGACGTTTCTTTTGATTTAAGATGTTATTATTGTTCTTGGTATACACTTGCAGTACTCCGCCGTTCCAGGACATTCAAGATAAATAAACAAAAAAATAGCTTGATTTAGTATTTATTACTGCATTTTGTAAATGAGTCCACGATTGCTCAAGCATTCTTAAGTTCTCGAGCTTCCAAAACGTTTCACTCAAAGAGCTCGCGACACCCGGATTAGCATATCTCCAGCTCCGGATCTTTATTCCTTTTTTTCTCAGGCTTCAAACCAGTAGTAACCCCACTGCTCGCGCGCTCTTTCGACGCGCCCAAAAAAAGTCCTCGCCTCCGCTGCGGCAAAGCACGTGGGCGTTTCTCATTAATACGCGACTCGTCGAGCTGCGCGCGCGTCAAGAGGCTAAGTCCCTTTTTTTCAGCACGGGGAAACAAAGGGACTTGGCTCTTTCGAAGAGGTTCTATCTATCTTCGGCCAATTATGAAAACATCCCTCGACTCGGTTGGAACACGAGTGACTGGGTTATACTAGTCACCGCATTGCTGATGGTTAGATAAAGATCGTGGGGATAGAAGGGGATGAAAAATGTCGTTCGAACCGGTATTTTTTTTTTTCAACGTGAGATTATGTGGCCCCTTTTTGGTTTAATCTTTGTCTTTTCCCGTTCACACGTCATCCCTTTTTTTTAGTGCGTCTTAAACTCCTTTTTTGGTCAGCTAAGAGATTTCCACCTGGTGCCCTGCTGACTTTTTAATATGCTACTCAAGATGGGAATTCTTCAAGTATTAGTAGACGGTTGCATTCAAGAGGTGAAAGTGATCCATTTTACGATAGACCATTCAAGTTTCACTAGATTACCATTAAAATGATGCATCATCCAAAACTGAATTTCACAAAACGCATAACAGTATCAATAAATCTGATCTCCTTTTACCTCTCTTTTTTCTATCAAAAAAGAAGCCGCAACTTTACATTATCTAAAAATCCTCGAATTTTTCCCAGCATAGCGGAGCCACACGCCTCCTCCCTGGGCCGCGCAAAAACGCCCGTCGTTACTTACCTCGCGCAATGGACGTCGTAATCTCCCCGACATTCCTACGTATCTCTACCGCTCCTTTGCGTCAGCAAACGCTCGGCCCGAAATTTCCTCGTAAATCGAGCGCCATATTCTCCGCGCCAAGCGGCAGCGCGATTATAAATTCGTCCGTGTGTTCATTTCGCGTGCGCGCCCAGCGCGAATCGAGTCGGACAATAAATTTCGAAGATAACGCTTTAACGTCGCGGGCATAAAATACAAGTCGGCTCCGCGCTTCCCGGGAAGCTGATAATTCGCGGATTAAATGGATGGGAGCGTATCGGACTTTGGATTTCGGTGGGCGGGGATTTGCTTTTTTGGGGGAATTTCTGCCTCTTTGTCGTACATTAGTTCGAACAAAAAATGAAGCTGTTGTTTATTTATATTACCGACTCTATCTGCATACGTCGCTACCGATAATAAAAGTTGTAAATTTGTAACTGACACAGATATTTCTTTAAAATACCCGCTACAATGACTCCACTGTAAATCTTTTAAAAAATGGTAATTCTGGTATCATTTATCTTTCGTAAACAACGTCACCTCATGCGCGTCGCTTTTCCCATGACGGATACGCGGCGAGACGAGAGAGAAAAAGAATCGAGCGGAATGTCGTGGGACGATCTGTGTGATCCCTTCGATGTGTTTGCGCGCCGCTGGAACACCTGCCTTCTACAAACAATTTTTCATCATAAACGCGCTCTCTGCGTGTCCTCCTCGCTTCTTCGCGCCTATCTCTTTCTCTTCTGAATGACGCTCTCATCAATATTTTTACACTCAAGCCCATTTCTATTCGATTCTCTCTGGGTATATTTGTTCTTTTTATGGCGACAAGCTGGTGTATACCGCGAGTTGTTGTCATTAAAATAAAGTGTGCTCTCTCCGCCGAGAGCTGATAAAACTGGAATTGATAGCGACACCTGCGCCTATCTCTAAGCTCATTTCCATTTAAATATGAAACGTAGCCGCGAAGCCTCCGCTGTACAGTCTGTCTCAGATTTGCTTTTCGAATTAACAGTATTGTACGCGTCCAAAAGCTCTTGGGCGAGAATGGTTTTCCGATAAAATTAATTGCACAAGAAATACCTGTTATTTATTTTTACAGCATAGAAAAATTGCTTATATGTGACATGTCCATTTGATATTCAGTAACACGCATGAATTATATTACAATTTTAGTAATATGCAGGATATTTTTTAATCTCAAAAAAATTTTCAAAACAAATCTATATAATTTTCCTGAAATCAGAACAAACTATACGAAACATATTTTACGATCGACAAATAATTAACTTCATCGCAGATTTTTATTTCTCACTACAGTTCCAGCTAAACGAGCTTCCTTCGCCTCGACGTATAGCGCTTATCCTTTGTGAGCAGCCGCCAACCGGTAATCTTCTAATCCCGCGGCTGTGCAGCGCGCGAATTTAGAGGCTCTCCCTCGACCAGTGCACACACACACATACACACACGCTTGGACCCGGGCAAAGGCGAGACCGCAGCCGAAACGAAGGTAGCCTGTAATTTCGTAAGTCACTCTCGGGGAGAGCTGCCGCTGCCGTGCGAGGCCGGCCTCACGAATAAGCAGCCCCCGGAGCGTCGCGCGAAGATCAGCCCCGCGTGAATAAAACGAGCGAGGAGCGAGCATCGCTCTTAATTAAATGGCCCGCTCGCGGTGGGATTACGTGCACTTGCTCTCTTGCACGGGAGTGGGAAAGCACAAACAAGGTATTTTTTTCGAGCGCGAGCTGCGTGTTATACTTTTGAGCGGGCGAGTTACGCCGCTGCAGCGGGAGACGTGCACGGAATTTCTTAAAATTATTGCGCCGCGTTATGAAGGGATATTAAGGGCCCGCGCGGAGACCTTAAATTTCAGAGTAAACAGGAGTGTTCGTTAAACGTTCTGTTTGTCGGAATACGTGCGCGGCATTCGAGTGGAAAATTGAAATTCTCGTAATTAATAATTTTAGAGGTGGATGAGAATCGTGAAATGAAATTGGTGTTCGGAAAAAGCCTTATTTCAGTAATGTTTACTGGATCTTTTCGTTTAATTCAGTTTTACTTTGCATCAGAAAATATTGAATACGCGAATGTTTAGAACCCGATCCATCAAATACGAATGAATTGTAATATTTATTTATCAATACGCCAAGGCTTCTCGAGACTTTTCCTTTCATCTCTGAAAGGGAAACCTTTATGTGTCGAACGTGACCTCGCCTCGATTCCCGTCAATTTTCACATTCAAATAAAAAGTCCCGGGAGAAACAGGTCCCTGCACACACTTCAAAAGGAACACAGCCTCCTCCCCCTCCCCGATCAAACACCGCAGACTCTCAAATTCCCAGCCAGAAATCAAAAGACCATCTCCATCTCCGTACGTGACGACCCATACCGTTGCGGTTTTAAAAAGACACAGAGCCGCCCTCGCCGTCAGCCGTAAAATCAAATAAGGAAAAAAAACGGGAGGAAAGTGGCCAACAATGAGCGCGCTAATGTCCGCACTTCCGCGTACGTGTCGATAACGACGTGTTTTGTACACAGACGTCAGGTAACAATGACGCCCTGCGGCGCGGCCGGAAAAACATGTTACTCCGTTTCTTCGTCTCTCTCGCTCCGTCTCTTGGATTCATGACCGGGAATACCTGGCGAGGATTACGCGCCGCGTGTATTTATCGTACGGCTCGAGTCCCGCGATCTACAAGCGCATAAATTTCAGCGCGCGAGTATGGCTATACGGGCTCCTCGTGCGCGCGCCTCGCAGATTAACGTGGAATTATATCCAAAGCTTCTCGGGACTATACAGTGTTTTCCGACCGGCTGCCTGCTACTTCTTTTAAGGATGAAAATATCGTTATGGCTTCATCAGTCTGAGGTAAGCCGAGTTGAGTATCGAGATACCTATGCGATTAGTTGTAAAAAAATTTTGGGGATTATAGAGCTTCAATACATAGCTTGGGTGATTAGGAAGTTTGGGTTGTTTTCGCGTGTGTGAGTGGCCGACGGATTTGAGTTGAGAGAGTTTTGCCTAATCGGACGGTATTGGATTCTTGCTCTGAGGGCAATAAAACGAGATTTACTATTATTCGTGAATCGAGAATAGTTGTCAGAAAGATGAATGAGGGAAGATAAGCTTTTGAAAAATTACAATAAATTATATTCTGCTTTCGCGTATCGAAAGAATGAATTTATGAGCATAATTAATGAGTTTGCTGTACGGAATTTCAATACTTATTATTTATATATTTTTAGTGAGCTTAATGAAATCAGTACTTTTGTTAATAAAGTAATGATACAAATACGACAACGAATGAAAAAAAATAAATGCGATCTGTAATCGCATCGTTGCAGTAAATTTATGAGCTTTAAATAAACAGGCGTTCATGTATCGATTATAAATTTGATTAATAAATATAAACTGCTGCTTGATGTATATTCAAACGAGTTTGCGAAGTATACTTTTAATTATATTTTTGTTTTATACTGAAATTATAACATTGTAAAATAAATACGAATGTGCATTACGCGAGGATAAATTAATCTTATTCAAGCCGCCGCCAATTTTTAAATAAAAACAACTTTGAATTAAATCTGAATGGAAATCAAATCCCGCTCTTAACTTCATATCGGTAAAATCGAAGCTACACGTGATTAAAAATGAAATTAAAATCTGATAAAACTTTATTACATCCCAGAACTATACAGCGCCAAAAAAACTCATAATAGGGAATTCAATAAAAATTCAAAACGCGTCGCCGAGCTCGCTTCTCATGGAAGCCGTATCAGTCAGGTGCAACGTTGTAATTGTACCTGGCGTTCCTCGCAATCACTTATACCATCAGCGATCTCGACTTTTTACGCAAAAGCGCGCGCCTATAGGCGCGTTTTTTCCTTCATCCCCCCTGCGCTTCCTTCTCCTCGGCGCGGCCCTAATAAATAAGCGATTCGCGGCAAAAGGCGAGACACGCGTGCGACACCATAAATCACTGTCACGGATAAGTAGAAGGCGGTGGGCGAATTCAGGCTGGCTCTATCCGCCAATAAAACGCGCTGTAATTGGTCCTTAATAATCTCGTCATGACTCGAAATTGCCGGCCAATCGCCGCTGCAATGCCGCGATGCCCGGCGCGCTCGCGCTCTGTTATTATCCGCGACGATTTAATTACAAAATTAATGCGACCCATTAACCGCGCGGAGTCGCGCGCCGTGGCTGCGTACCAAAGCCGAGAATGGAAAGTGCTGATGTTGTTGGGAAAGGGTGAGACAAAGAAGATGAAAGTTACGAGGGCGAGAGCTGCGTTGGCTGTATAAAAGCGAAGCTGCGATCGGGTTGGTATGGTTTTTTGGCGGTTGGATGTTTTAGTGAAAAAATACCTTAATTAATTATCTTTTTGTGAAATGAAGATCTGAAAATTTTGCTTATTGATTACATTTTTAATATTTATTAAATATCAAACTTATTTAATAAACAGTTGGAGTTATAGCAAAATTGCATGCAAATTTGTAATTGTTAGATATATTTCTGTAACCTTAAGGTATGATTCAGCAGCTTTACACTCTTATAAACGTTCTCATAATTTTTCATTTCTCGCCAATAATTAATACTGAAAAACTTAATGGAAGGTTCCAGCCTCATCATAAGAAATCAAGCTCGCATTAAATTACGGTATATATAGCATCGAATTATTATTGTTCTTTGAAATCTCGAACATGACTCAACGGCACTACTTTATTTTGTAATGAATCCTTAATGGAGCCTCTCTCATGGAGCCGAGGCGTTACCGTTAAATTTCTTTTAACGTGCCGTATCGCTTCTTCGTCGCGCGGTCATCGCGATATCGAGCCTTTTATTTTATATCGTTTCCGCGCTATAAGGAGCCTGAGATCTTAATCTCAGACGCTCAAAAGTCGCGGTCATTTTAGAGGAGCTACTTTTTGCGCCCGGCACTAACTGTGGGAGCCTACTCTAGTGGACTAGAAAAGGAAGCATTCATGCACAGATATAATTGCATGGCCGGTGGGAAAAAGTTGTCTCGTTTTGTTTTTCATGTATATCTTTCCCCGTGGTGCATGTGCATCATAAGTAATCAGTTTTTAATGGTGGCTATTATTTTGTGTCATTCATTAAAGTGGATGGAGACAAAAACTATCGTATAGAAGAAAAAAATAAATAGCTTGATCGGCATTATTAAGCCATCCACTATCCGTACGTGTATCTTACAATTTTAAAATGAAATAGAACATCGACAAAAAATATAAAAATGTTGACCCAAAGAAAGCATTCGCGAAACGTCAAAAAATGCAAATTCCATCTTCACTTTCACAAAGAAAACCGACCCTTTTTTCCTAACGTCCGAGAGCCGTCCCCTCGTCAACCCAGCCACTTTGACCCACTTTTCAAAATACTCGGCAATACAGCTCGTTTCGTCATATTTTATCCTCTCGGCGACGTTAAAAGTGTCACGGCTTAATCGTTGCCAATCCCCATGCTCCCATACGTCGGCTCACTTCTCCGCATAATAAAATACAGAGCGACGTGTAATAAACGCCCGTTCACGTGTCACAGCACTGATTAAAAAGGAATCCTCCAGATACTCCGAGATAAGAGCCGGAGCAGCTGCAGCCCCACCGTACCAGTATTACGGAGCTCATATTCCAGACTCTCTCTCTCTCTCTCTCTCTCTTTTACAACGGCGCGTGTGCACGGAGGAAGCGTGACCAACTCGAGTTGCGAAGATCCTCCCCTCCTTTTTCTCCCGCGTCTATTACCTTCTGCTTCTCTCTTTGGCCGCTGTCCTCGTTCCCTCGTCCTTTTCCTGTGCGCGCGTGCGGACGCTCGCGAATCGCCCGCCGCGCGCGCGCACGCCGACTCGAAAGATGCGGCCCTTTGGCGGAGCGCCGGCCGCTTTGCCCTGCTGTCTGACGATGCTGTCCGGTGGAAGGATAGTGGCAAAAAGAATAAAGGGCAGTTGGAGGAAACGAGGAGAATGAGTTAGACGTTAAAGGATATAGAATTTGGAGGGTGAGTTAGAGGCACGTGACGTTGTTGGTTTTTTTTTTTTTTTTTTTTTTTTTTTTTTTTTTTTTTTTGGTCTTTGTTTTTATTTTTTTTTTTTTTTGTTTAATAAAGTCAGTTTTTGGTCTTTAAGTGAATCTACTTGTTTTTTCGATTAATTTTACAAATTTGTAATTATTAAATAGCAGCTTTTACACGTTCGAATAAAAAGTCTGTTTATTCTGGAATACTTATGGCCGTTTATGCGTGAACAAATAGTGAAAATTTCGAAAAAGCAAAATCCGCCGTCGCATCGCTGAAACTGAAAAATTGCAAAATTGATTTCCCTCCATTTTCAAACAGTTAATTAGTAACCGCTCGCTCGCTCTGTACACACTCGTGAATTTGAAAAATTCGTCAGATCCTGTAATTAGTGCTCGATGATGCTTGCAAATCGAAACTGCACTGCGTCTGCGTGCAAAAGCGCCAGGCTCGAATCGGGGAGGCGGGAAATCATCGAGGCGAAACGCCACGGTGCGAGAGGCAATAATCGACGATCTCTCGAAAACTCGTTTAATAGCGTAATTAATATGAAAAGGTACAAATTGATTAAAGCTTCGCTTCAAATGTGGGTTACATTTTCAAATGCGCGCGCATTAATAACGCATCGTTTGGATCGCTGAAAAGAAAACAGCCTGCTAATTCGTTTCTATATTTATTATACTAAGCCTTTTTACATGCACTTCTTCGTATTTGCTACGTGGCTGTAATAAATTTACTTTTAGTACGAGATGAAAGGAAATTTAATATCGGGCTATGTAAATAGATTTTAATAAACTGATTTTGATTTGCTCGTTGATCGAAATAATTCTTGTCAATAATTGTTGATAAAATCTGTTTTATATTGGACTGTAAAGAAACTTGTAATTAAAATGATAAATGCGTTTTGAATTTTTTAAAAACTGTTCAATTTTTTCAACTCGAGCTATACAATAATATTTTGAAATATCGTTCGATGATTTATTGCATTTCGAGTCTTTAATCCCGCCTTATCAAAAATTATCTATGATATATGTACCCTGGCAACATCTCGCCAGCTCGCACGCGGTCCAAAAACTTCGATCCCCCCAGAATATAGAGCAATAAGTAATTTGTTTCTTAATTAAAGGCAGCGCGTATTTCCGAAGTGGGTAGCAATTTCGTGGGCCCCGAAGCCTATTATTAAATGGAAACGATTATAAAAGGACTACTGTCTAGCCAGTTATGATAAAGAAGCCACGCGCACAAGGTCGGCTTATAATCGCCAGTTCGGCACTGGCTCGAGCACACCGCCCCTGAGAGAGAAATAAAATCACAAAAGCCAGTGTAAGAACTTTATAAAATCATTTCGCTAAAGGGGAAAAAATGCGCATTCGTATATAGGCGCGCGCAGCCGAGCGAAAAATAAAGGCACGCTCGGGATTGCGCAGTTTGCTTTATCATTACGGCTCATGCTTTAAAGCGCTGAAGAATGCGAAAAACGATCGAGCGCGATAATAACGTTTCGGCTAAAATAACGCCGCTCCGTCGAATTACCCCGGCGTGCTCCTTTTTTTTTTTTTAAAGCCGCGACTCTCGATCGAACGACCTTGTACTTGCAAGTTCTCTCCCCCATCGCGTCGGAGGTTACGACCTCGGTGCGCGCGTGGGTACTCGATTGTAAGTGCACAGCGGGGCGCGCCATTACACACTCACGATCGCTGATCTTTACGATTTCATTCTGCACGGTTGCGCGTTTCGCCAAAAAGGCGAGCGCGCGCGCAGCCGTGCAGCCTCGCCTTTTCAGCGGGGATAATGCTTGTATGGGATCGGGTAATGGAAGCGTCACTTGTTACAAAAATTTCTTTTATGGTATTCGGTTTGATCGCTTGATGCTCGTATCCGATTATTATTAAGCGTAAAGTGAATGAGAATAATATTAGAATAGAAATAAATATTCAAGTTATTTGTAAATTTTTATAAGCTTTATTCAGAAAGTAAACCTTAACTCTGATTGGTAGATATGAACAAGTTCTTAAATTACAAGTATATTAAAACTATTTTAAAAATATTTGGAAGTTGTTTTAATTCGTAATAATATGTATTCAATGAGAGAAGAATCATTGAAAAAATTACTATATCGGATAGTAAAGTTGCCACAGAATTGGAAAATCTTTACAGAAAATTTTACTGCATTTTTAAGAAATCGTATGTTTATTTAAATCAATATCAATTTCCATTTCAAAAAAAATCCGTTGTTAATAAACAATTGTATTTGAATATCTTAATTTAACTTCTGATAATTAGTTCGCTTGGCCAAATGATGCTTGGTCCCGTCACTATATCGCTAATTATTTCAAACGGTTACGTTTAGCAATTCGAAACTGGCCAATCGTAGCACGGTAATTCCATTTCGTCGAGCTCTCCCTCACTCCTAAATTTACTTAGGCATTCCGTTAATTTTGCGGCGACGCCAACAACGTCATGCACCCCCTACATAAACTATTCAGCGCCAGTCGCACACACACACCGGCACACGCACACACACAGCCCGCTGCTACAGCCGTGACATAATAGGGTTATAGCGAAGGCTCTTAATTGGGTTTCGCAGTAGCAGCAGCAGCAGCAGCAGCGGTGCGAAAGTGCCAAAGTTAATCTGAGACGCGTTTACGAGGGCAAAACCTATCGAGCGAAATTGGAGAAGGGCTAGTTGCGCTAGTTCCATACGAAAGGTGCGCACGTATATTCTAGAAGAGAACAGCCGCTGGCGAGGCGCGGTCGGATCAAAAAGACGCGCGCTTAAAGATTTTTTTTCTTTCTACGTGCGCCGGAATGGCTTTCACTATGCGAGAGCCCGGCGAGATTCGTCTCGGTGATAATCTCTAGTGGCTACCGGTTACGTTGGTCAAGGAAGCGCGCGGCTAGGTCCGTGCCTCTGATATATTCGAGCTCTTTTATGTGCGTCTTATTTTTCTGTGCCTACGAAATATATGGGTTATTTAGTTGATAGTTTGGGAGATCGGGAATTAGGGAAGCTTTAATTTACGCGGAGTGTAGGGGATTAAATGTCGATTCCAACGGAATCTCTTAATTTATTGCAACTGGGTAAAAAGGCAAATCTTTGATGGCTAGTCACACTCTGCCGGTAATTATCGAAATTTTTTTAAGCTCTTAGCTGTAGCAGATTAAATTAAAATTAGTTAAAATTTAAAATTTTTCAAACAGATATAACTTTGGTACATATTTCATCATTCAAGAGTGCAAGATGGCTATTTTTTGGCTATTAAATAGATATACCATTAAATAGAATCATTTCTGCCACGTTTGAAATAAAAGCTCATAAAACTTTTTAATTTACATTGTTCGTGTAACTTACAACAAATAACGTTTTTATAAAAATCAACCATAACTATATTTGAAATCTATACAAATAAAAATAATATGTACGAGGTGAAAGAAAGTCATGTAATAAATTTTCAATTCGAATCAAATTATCCAGGAACATATTACAAGATTAGAGGAAAATCCAATGCACTCATCCGTCAAGAACAAACAGGTAAGGAAAAGTCTCAAGTTCGAGCGTGCCGACAGAAGCTTTAACAGCAGAGCGCGCGCGGGCGCCCAGACAAAATCGCCTGATATTTCGTTTTTCTTAACTTTATTGCGTCTCGAATCACGAGGAAGAAGAAATAAGATTTCTCGCTTTTCGATTTACAGCCTCGTAAAGCCTTTGCACAACAGATGGCCCGCTGCTGGGCGCGCGAGCGCGAGGGCGCAAAGAAATGAAGTGCAACAGCGGCACAGATCGCTGACTTCGTTTCTAATGCCAATAACAATAACTCAGTGGGTTCGTTCCCTCGAAAAATCGAGCTCGCCCGCGCGCGCGCTCGTACGCGATTTCTTTCAAAATTACGACTTACGTTAGAGATGCTCCGCTCTATTGTCCGAAGTAACCCGCCCTTCGCCGGGCCGCGCGCGCCACTTTTCCCTCCGTCCGCTCACATAACTTAGCGATCCAGTTCTGAGATAGGTCAGAAGGTAAATGGCGATTCGCGCGCGTGCCGGCCGGGAAATTATGTGTATTTTCCCTGCTGCGGGCCCGCGGTGGTCGGCGATTAGGTGTCACATAAAGCACGGCCGGCTCATTGTTCGTCGGGGCCGGCCGGGATCCTTTCTTTTTTTTTTCTCATTTCACCGAAAAAAGGCCGCGCGCGAGAGCGCGTGAAAATGCCGCCTTAATAACTAGGTTTATGCGGAGGAGGAAAATGAAAGGCTACGGGGGGATGCCTCTTCAGGAGTGCCTGCTTTACGAGCGATTTTAAGTGTGAAGTCTATAAAAAACGTATTGTGCGCTATGGTCAATAGCGCGCCGGGGAAAGGAGGAGGCCCTTTTTTAGGGCTTATCGAATGACTTTTTATGAGAGATGCGGGAGAAAACTGCGTGGACTCGATGACAGTTTTATAGTTATTTATTTTGCAGTAGCCGAGAACTAGATTGACTGTGACGCAAAAAAGAATGAAGTCTAAGGGAATTCTCGTTCTTTATACACCTATAAAACGCCTTATTGAATCTACGTCATTGAAGTGTTTTGATACTTATTCATTAAAATCAGTCTACCGAAGCAGTTTCCACACTATAAATTTATATTTAAACAGAATATAGTTATAAAAGGAAATTAATGAACTGTAATTTTACGAAGGTATTCTATACTTTACTTTTCGAAAATTAAATGAGAAGAACACATCTCATTTATTTTAAAATTAAAAAATAAAAATAAAATATTATTTACGGTTGACGATGGTATATTATTGAAAATTAATAAAAATCTATCACCAAATTCTATTAAAAAGCTTTGTTTCTATATAAACTTACTCTAGTTATTGTGGATCATAATGAGATTTAACTTATAAAATGAACTTAATTCTAAATTTTTATAAACACATTTTTATTATGTTTTTTCAAAAATTGTTTGTCCCTACAAGATTGTCTCTGTGGCATTCATCTGATTAACGAAATAATAAGTTACAATGTGACTAAATCTTCACTAGTCTACAATAAATGTAAAAACGATTTATCAACTTTAATAAACCAGCTATCTTGAGAGCGATGAAGTAAGGAGGTCCTTGGTACTCGAATGATATTCAATCTTCATTTGCGAATAAAATCATATGAGAATATAAACTCGATTTTGGTAAGTAAAGGCATAATTGAAACGTAGATAATTAAAATGGACTGTTCCACTATTATTTTCANNAGTAGATGAACGGTTCACAACACAAGAACGAAACCACTTTTTACCGAAATAACTACCTAAACTCGAATCTCTGGAAAAAAGTGGGAGTAGATTCGGATAAAATCTGTAACCGCCTAGTTCTCGCGCGTGCTTGTCTCGCTCACCGACTTATCACAAATCTTTAATTTAGGATTTAATCCTTAAAAAGTGGAAGCTCTTCTAGAATCAATCTTTGTATATAGGGTGTTAAAAAAAATCTGATTCTAAAACTTTTTGAATAAGAAATGAAATAAAATAAACCTTTATAAAAACATTCTTGCATTGATTTAACTTTTAATTTATACCACAGTAATATCTTAAAATTAATGGAACTAATTCAAAACTAAACAATAAAATACAATTTGCAGTATTATAAACTCTTTTTGAACGGACAAAATTAACAATTTAAAATATAAAAATTAAGACATACATGTCTATCCTCTACCTAATTCCAAAGTGCATCAGTCGCGCTTTTGGCGCTTTACCTTCACCAGTACTCTCAGCAGCGAAACTTATTCGATCACCCTGTACATGCAGGAAGAGCCCAAGAACTCCCGGCTTTAACATGCAGAACGGTAAGTGTAAGCTGCAAGGCCGCTCGTGCGCATCAAAGAGCTCCGAAAGACCTGTCTATAATTACAGACGCGAGGCGTGGCACCACGCCGAAGAACAATAGGACCGCTTTTCGATGCGATGGGATCTGTAACTTTTTGCCTCGCGGAGCTCTCCAGCCTCTTTGCTTTCTTCTCTAGATCTCATCTCTCGATCGAAGTATCGCTTCGAAGTATCGCTTCGGCTATCGATTATCGAAGAAAGCGATTTTGAGCTGCGTATATGGTTTTCGTGTTCGTGCATTCGGACCAAACTTTGTGTATGCATCAAGCGGCTCTTTTTGTAGAAGGTTGCATTTGCTCGAGTTAGCTCGGATTTAGTCTTTGTACTTACTTTAGAAATAGTATTAAGAGTAAAAGTCGTGTTTTATTCAATTTTATTAGAAATAAGCAGAGTAGAAAAGTAAATAAAAAAATATATACATCTTCATCTTGTTTACTTAAAAAACGTAGAAGTAATTATGAGAAAATTTTTTCCAATATCGTAAGCTAATAAGTGATTCAGAATTCTATCAAAACTTTATACTTTGGCGTCCTAAGCATAAAAGAACCTGTCAACATGAAAATTAATGAACTCAGTACAAGCTAACGATATCCTCTAACGGTTTAATTACTAAATTATCTTCGTAATTACTTTGATGCAGCCTATGCAAAATTTTCATTATCCTTAATGAGCGATCAGATGGATTATATAAAATGTCTTTTTTATACTTTAATTGTTCTACAGAAGCTTATGGTAATTTCCAAATATTTTAAAATTATTATTAAAGAAACACAAATGACTTTTTAAAAATACTACTTCTTACTATATTGCTGAACTACAAGTGCTAAGAAATAATTTAAGGTACACGAATAGTCAGAGCGCCAATTCAAATTTTGAAGAAAGAAGATACCTTCCTCAGCGCGATTCGGCAACCCGTAATCAGAACGCCCTTCTCCTTTGTTTCGCTAAATCGAAATTAATTGCGAATCTAGTACAGCGCTCACGGCCTGCCCGAGTCAAAGTTGCAGAAAACATCTTTGGCAAGGATTTGATGGTGTATTATTAAAAGCTCATTTGCCGGGTTAAATGGACGTGCGTGTGTCAGTTTAGCGATTGAGAAGCGTGCGCTGGAGGCAGTCGAGGCCAAAAAGTTTATTTCGAAAATTGCAGCGCGCGTGCCTCGCTCTTTGATTCTGGCTGATGGAACGATTTCTAAATTCTAGCCTAACGCGCGCGCCAGCGAAACAAGATTGTTATAGTCGAAAAAAAGTCGGGCCCGGAGAAGTAGACAAAGTCTCTCTCCTATTTTGCACTATTCGAGAGCGCTCGAGCAAACGAGACTAGCTCACTGATGACTGTCTTCAAAGCGTCCTCTTTAAAATAGAGAAGAACTAGATCTCATTATGAAACTCCACGCGAAGAAGCATATTAAAAGCCAGGCGAAACAAGGGTAAAACGCACTTAACAAGGCGCGCATTATATTCCTAAAAATGGGCCTAGTAATTTCAAGCTCGTCCTTGCCTTGTATAGCCAGCCGCATTAGGGGAAGACCGCCTGGGCGAGCAAAAAATGAATAATCTACGAGGATGCCTATTTAAATAATCGGATAATAAGAATCTAATTGACGACGCTTGGCTCTCTGCGCACGAAAACTGCCATCGCCGAGTCACTCGTGCAAATTAGCAAACCGTGCCAAGGTACTAAATTATGAACGATGGGAAGTTGAAAGCAGTGACGCATTTTAATTCAAAATAAATAAAAAAATACCAGTGATATAGTACACTTTTGAAAGAAAATCATTGATCGCATCCTTAGTGCGTTGACAAAAGCGAGTCATTATCATGCGCACCGTAATATGCAGCGGACCGCGTCCTTATTCATGGTGAGATTCAAAATTTAGAATGTTCGTATTTTACTAGTACTTTGTTACTTAGTATATTACTATGAATTTAGAAGTTTATATCTTAGAAACGGCATATTAGCATTGTTCATTTCATCACATTAGAAATTTTCAATTGTATAAAAATCAGAAATTAATATTGAGATTTTATTAAACTGGAGTAAACATTTATACATGTTTACGTTACAAAAGTAACCCAGCAGAGAAAATAATTCCTGTGTGTTGGTCTGACACTTAAAACTAAAAAGTTCATGTAATTAAATTCGTCGAACTTAGATAACAAACAGCAAACACAAATTGCACTTAATTTATTCTTCTATCGTTAGAATCTTGTCAGTATTTGTCTTACAATTGTGAAAGACCCCGTAAATGCATTTATGTCTCTTGTTTCAGTTATGTAATGTGTAATAATAACTTATAATTATAATTCTATTAAATTAAAAACAATTTTACATGATAAATCAAATGTCCACTGTAATCTTAAATTTTACAGTCGCATAATTTTGCTTTCAACTAATAAACAATCTCCATGCGCAGTAAAGCTCGAAAATTTCACTACGAGCCCTCAAGAACAAGAATCTTGCTTTAGCAAAATGAAAAACGACTAGCTGGCCTTCCTTTAACAAAGTGTCGTCCTTAACGCGCGCTTCGCTTGCATCCCCGAGTTCCGGGAATCACTGGAGTTCTCTTTGCCGTGGACGTCCCACAGCAAATTCTGCCGTGCAGAATGCAGCAGCAGCAGCCGCGTGCCTCGTTCGCACGTAGCGAAAGAGGAGCTGCACTCCGCTGTGCTGCGTGCCGGGGTCGTACTTTATGCGCCTTGCGCTATAGCATGCTGTGCCCACGTGCGCGCCGCTGGCGATTCTCTCATTGCCCGGGCTACCGTTCCGCAATTACAATCACTCACTCCGCGCTGCGCGACCGCGCGCGAGAGCGCCTGATTATTTCTCTCGAGCGCGCGCAAGACCCTTTTTCCTCCTACGTCGTCGTCCGCCTTCTTTCTCTTCTCCGCTCTCCCCTATGTATATATACACGCCGCTCTCACTCTCGAGCTTCCTTTTGCACCGCCGCACACCACTTTATTCTTGTCCCTCGCAATCAAGAGCAGCCGTGCGTCCCGGGATTTCTCTCTGCCGCGCGCTCTCTCTCTCTCTCTGGACCGCTTTTTTTTCTGTCTGTTGGTTAGGGCAAAAAGTGCAGGGGAGCGAGCGACTCCGATTTAATTGGGGGGATTTTAGTCCGAGCTTAATGGAGCGTTTTGCACGTCGATGTCGAGTGCAACACACTTTTGACTTGGATTACCAGAAAAAAGTATCTGTGGCTCTTTGGAGCTGCGCGGCTGACGGCAAGTTTTGTTCGCCGATCAAAGCTCACGGCAAAGCATGATTTTTTCACTTCATTACATCGCGCGAATTTGCATAAAAAATGAAAAGACAAAAAGGCACCGCCGGAGATTGCAAAACGAGCGAGGCGAGATATTTATGCTCGCAGATACAGTTAATGAACGTCAAAGATTTTATGTGACGTGGCGCACGATAAAACTTCTGCAGTCGCTAATATCTTTTCCTTTTTGCTTTTATTAAAAAAGCACATCCTGCGAAACCATGTGAGTGCTGAAATAAGGAAATAAAAAGATTATTAAAGAAAAATTAATGAACCCAATACGAAATACTTCACTCAAAAGAATCCTTTCATAAAAAATTATTGTATAAAATCCAATTGACCAATAAAAATCAAAATTAAATTACTTAAAAATATTCCTCTCCCAACTTACCGACGACAAACAACCTATAGTAGCCCAACTGTCCCTAGAATTGGATCGCGAAAACTACTGCACCTAATCACGCGCCGTCAAAATGATCGGTGAACGTCCGAGCCTCTCCAGAGCTCCACGCCGCAGGAGTAACTTCAGCCTCGGACTACGCCCCGCTTTACAGCGGCAGCAACAGCAGCAGCAGCAAACGTATGTGTACATGCATTATTCATCCGTGTCACGCATCAGCCCGGCGGCTAGCTCTCGGCTCGGGATTGGATTCTGATGAATTTAATCTCGAATTTGCTGAGGGCAGGGCCCGTCGGCTCTGCAGCCCAGCGCTGGGCTTTTAACGAGTTCCGTAGAAGCGAGCGAGCAATCGAGGATGCTCCAAAGTCCAGGCCGCACCCCGCAATGACGGCTTTCTTCTTCGAGCGAGTACCGCTCATTTGTTCGTGTCGATTAAGCGATCGATTTTTCATTAGATATTCATGGCGTTTATTTATAAGCCGCTCTCGCGCGCGCGCGCGCGGCTGTTAATTAAATGAAGATTAATGAAAACATTCGTCAGGCCCGGCGTTACCGGCTGTCGGATGGCGCTGCGAATTTTCTTTAACGGCAGCTGAATTTTAGACGGCCAGGCTTTAATTGTTACAAAGCAGTTAACATTTGTAAGCAAAAATTACAGGTTTCGCGAATACATTCTGTTTTCTCCAGCTTTAGCTGCGAAAGCATAACAAATTTATTCAGCCAACGCAAAAAGGAAAAGCATCAGCTGCTCGCACATCCGCATCCCTTAATCCATGAAATATTAACCCGGCGAGGTGAAAATTGCAGTCAACCAGAGGATCTCGCCGTCCAGCCAGCCGCGTCCATCCGCGCCGCGGGACAATCTTCGATGGCCGCTCATCGCGGCCCGACAAATTGGAAACACGAGCATTACGAGGGCTACTTATTGGTCCGGCCGATAAATCACTCGAGCTCATATAAGGCGGCGGAGGGGAAGGGGAGAAAGCTCGCGTATCAGCGCCGCTGGCTGAAACGCATAAAATTAACGGCTGCTGCAGCAAAGCGCGCGTGGGTGCAGCGGCAGCCTCTCGCCACTTTACGATGCGAGGAGCGTAATAAGCGCAGCCCGCGAGCTGCTCTAACGTGTCTGGCGTGTGCCATGATAAAGCGACGTTGCTGCCCGTTGCTTTCGTTTCTGCGCCCCGCGACTGACATGAGCGCTGCGGTTTGTGTGTATGGCTTTTTGTTGCCGGGGATTCACTTTGCGGGGGCTCGCGTGCTGTGTTGCTGATAAAGTGGACTTTTTGATTCGTTGCTTTTTATCTGTCGCTTTTTTAAATGAATATTTTTTAAAAATTTTGCCGGTAGTATGGCGCGGCGCGATTTTTCACGGCACGCCTTGATTTACTCGGCTCTGGGTGCGCGGAGAAAATATGATATGCAATTTTTTTTCTGGAATACAAACGGCAGGGACGGCTCACCGGCGCGCGTTGGGCAAAAATGAAAAAATTTTTTATTCTCTCCCGCCGTTTGGTGTAAATTTTCCGCATAAATATTCTAGTTCCATTCAGCTCACTGATGAAACTATTCAATTCTGGCTTTTGATTTCGCAGACGCTCTTTTAGAAACGCTCCATCCACCGAGAACCTCAAGAAAAGACAAAAGCTCAACATTTCAAAAACTTCAACTCTGAATACTTACATTCACAGAACCCAGACAGTCGGCGAACTCAGCTGACTAGCCCGTAATTGGGTCGGGCATAAATATTCGATAAAATAGCGGCGGGACAATAGTTTTTCACCCAGCATATAGCCGCACAGCCACTTCCCTCGGTGCTCGCACAATGAAGCTTCTAGCGAGCTGCTGCAGCTGCCGCGTATGTGTCTCATTAATTAAGCTCCCCGCGTCTTCTATCTCTCTTTCTCTTGCTCTCCAAACCCGGCTCATCCTTTCTCGGAGCTGCTACTATATACCTCCACCCCCGAGGAGACTTATGCATTCTCAGCGCGCGCTCGCTTGCCGCTCGTGGCGGCTCCACTCTTCTTATCTCGCTTCGCTCTCTATGAAGCTCTAAAACGCGCGCGCGCCCGCGACGCTTTATACACACACGTGCATCCGATGCATTATTATGCCGGGGGGTAGCAAAGGACAGCGAGGAGCGTGGAATTCCTTTGATGGAGGAGAGATAAGCGGCGAGATGGGGATAGATCGTGGCCGCGAGATTTTTGTATTATGCCGTCGTCCGCGGCGTGGAAGAAAGCTTGAAAAATGTTGCGACGTCATCTTCGCGCGCGCGCTGCTTTTTGTCCTTCATATACATGTATACGGCGTGGCTTCTATTCTCGCGCGAGCGAGCTGCGGCTGCGCAAGAAGCCACGCCGTCGGAATATGGTTAACCGAGAAAAATAGCGCCTCGCCGAACAAATTTATGTTTCACTTTAGAAGTCACTTTGGTTATCTGCGCGAGACGGAGGAGTTGGAAAAAGTTTCCATGACTAAGAGATGAGTCGTCGTTGCTGCTACTGATTTTCGGCGCTTTTTTCCTGGGTCTCGGGGGTGTGCGAACGATTTTTATGCTAATTTTTGGGATGGTTAACGCATTTTACAGATGTATGTATGAGCTTTGAGCTTGTTCAATTATCTTCAAACTCTGAATAATTGTTAAATTTGTGAATCGTTTGATTATATCCATTCCGGTATTTAATCGTACGAAGCAATATTGCATAATTAACAAGCATATTTAATAAATTACCATTATTCAACATTTATAACAAATCAACCTGAAACACATTCTTGTTGCATTGAATCCTGGCTACGCCCGAATTTACACGTAAACACATTTCCCACACCCGCGATAAATACTCTTTGACCAAATTAGCAGCTACCACATCCGGCTTCAGTCGTAAAATGAAAACGAATCGGCCGGAGCGCGAAATCCGCTGCCAAACTCAATTATTCGCCGACTAAAACGCAACCAGCCGGCGAGAGCGCGTACAAGTGTCAGTAGAAAAAAAGTTGTCCGCTCACCGAGTGTATATATATACGCTCAGCGCGAGAGAACTAGAGACCGAAAATTCAAGCCTCATAACTTTGGCCGGGGCGTATAGCTACCTAATAATCCAGAGCTCTGAAATTTCATCGAAAGCGAACGCGGCTTACACAGTATAGTGCGCTGCGCCAACCACACCGCAGTATCGCCGGTACAATGGGAGAAATATAATTTCCCATGCGGAAACAGGAGAGCTGGCTTCTCTCTCCCTTCATCTACGTGTTATCGGTATATACTCTCGCATATGTGTGTGTGTGTACAAGCGAGCCGAGTGTACGTGTACGGATGAGCACACGCACCGGTGAGCCGTATAATTACTTGGAATAGTCATGAGGCGAGCTCGCTGCAGCATTAGCCATAAAGTATCTGATCAGCGTAACTCACACCGCCGCCTGCGCTTCGCGTGTGAGGGAATTATTTGCCCTATAGCTCTCTCTCTCTCTCTCTTCTCTCTGGGCGAGGATTCTGTGTGTGACTGCACACGCGGCCTGGATTATGGATATGTAGGTGGAGGATCTCTCGCTGCGGAGCGCTTGTAATCGCCGAGATGTGGCGGGGATGGTAAATTTAGCAGATAGGAGAGCAGTTTCTTGATTGAACTTGAAAGATGAATTATGTTCTAACTGTACGGGAAAATTCATTTTGTCGAGTTTGAACCGTGGAAATTTTAAAGAGTCAAATTTACGTGTAATCAGGGCTTGATTGCCTGGTGGTTTAAACTAATGGAAGACTATAGACATGTATTCTACGTGAATTTCCATGATTTTCATTATTAGAAATGTGAGTGGAAGTTAAAAATGAATAGATACAATTTTATCCATATTTTCATGGATAAAATTTTAATGCAGTTACTTTTGAATAAATATTTGAACAATGCAACTTATATTTACTAAAATATTAAAAAACAGCATATTTAAAAAGTTCCCACGAAAACAAAATCTCCATACTCTCCGCACTTACTTTCATCCGTGGCCCCATTGTGCAAAGCCCTTTTTTCCCCCGAGTCGATTCAACGAAACGTTTATCCAATCCTCTCGAAACAAGCCGCTCGCACAGCTCGAGCGAGCCAGCTCCAGCGTAGTAAAACGCTCTCGCTCGTATTTGCGTTTTTATCATCCGATAATTGCGGCAGCCGATATATATCTTGTCCCGCGCCTGCGAGTCAAAACTCGCGTTACCCTTGGCAAAGTGCGCTTGGCCGCGCGCGCTACTAGTGCATACATCTTTCCGCGGGCTCGGGCGCAATTTGCGGCAAACAACTCGCGCGGCCGAGGCAATTTGCACCAGTTACGGGCTGATAATGGCCGCGCGATTTTCGAAAAGGAGCCTCGTTACCACGTGCTAGGAGAACAGTAGTCCACGCGAGGTGCGAAACCTGTAAAACCTTTTCTCTCGCGCCAGCGCGCGCAGCTTCTGCTTTTCTCTCTCTCTCTCTTTCTCTTTCATTCTCGTGATTGGCGAAGCGCACAGAGGCGAGAGCGAGAGCGCTCCGGGTAAAAAAGAGCCGACCGTATTTTATCGCGAGTTATGATTGCCACCGCAAGAAACCGTTCCACGATTCATTGGCGGCTGCTGCTGGCCGCGCGCGAGCTTCAGCCCTCCAGCGATGCGGTTATATTCTTCTCTGACACCTTATTCGATATAGCCGGGCTTTTTTTCTTCGCCTCGAGAGCCACTGCGCGCTCTGCCGCCGCGCCAAAGGGAACGACGTGTGGCGTTCTCTTTGCGCTTGAATGTGTATAATGCGTTTGCGCGCGGACTCTGCATGGCTCAATTTCTTCTTTAGAAAGCGCGAGAGCCCGATGCGCGGCAAGAAAGGGCAAATTGCTTTAATTGCCTTAACCCAATTTGCTCAATTTTGTAATTCCAGCCGGGGAGGTGAGGCCTTTTTTTGATCCGCGCCGCGAGAGGTTTTGTTAACTCAATTTTGTTTGAGCTTATCCGAAGGCAGTGAGTAGATAGATGAGATTTTTTGATCGATTTCGAATAAGTGCAGGTATTTGTGGAGAAAAATTTTCTGAGCTTAATAATCCTTTAGTGTTTTGAAACCATAAGATACTATACTTGTAAAATATAAAATATTGTATTTAATTTGAAAATCTAGGATAAATACAATATTTTTTATGTAAAATGTAATGATTTTTCCGTTTTGAGAGTCTGTCTTTTAGCTCCTTGAAAATTGTTGTAGTATTTTCTATACTATTTACTCTGTTTAATTCTTGAAATAATTTTTGTTTTAAAATGCAACAAAATTCATGTTTTTGCTTCTAATCAACCCTAAACTATTACTTCGAAATGTTAGTAGAAGAAAGACCAATCGTAATTAATTAAATCAAGTTTATTTACGCAAGCCTTGCAAAGTAGTTTGCATCAGTCAGTCTTGTACATACACACAGAGTATTCGCGAAAACCTTACCTCCCCATCCAATCCAGCACATCTAAACATATCCCCGCGCCAAATCAACAAACTGACGCGCAGCTCGAAAAGCAAAGCGATACCACAGGCTCTTGAATTTTTGAACGAAATTACACGTAGCTACAGCAGCGTCTGCAGCAGCAGCAGGCCGTGCTTCATTAGCTCGTCTCTTCTCCTCTCGACGGAGAAGCTCGCGCCTCGCTCACGCATAAATACGTTGTTGCGCATTTCCCAAGGCTCGGCGTGTCTCGTTTCGTACAACAGAGCGCGCGCGGCAGCCGACGTAATCCGGCGCTGCGAGGGGATTTCTCAGAGCGCGAGGCGAGCATTCGCTCTGGCTAATTGCGCCTTGTAAACACGCGGGCGCTCCGCTCTGCCGCAAATTTATGAAGCTCGTTCCGTCCAAAGGGCCTCGCGGCGAGCTGCCGCTGCAGCTGAGGATTCTTCGCTCGCTCGCGCGAAGCTGCTGCAGCAATTACGCGATATTTCGCGGATGGGAGAGGGAATCTTGGGAGAGTGGAACCGCGAGCTTGAGAGGCTTTTTAGCCGGAATGAGGCTATAGTTTTGCCACTATTAGGTGGCTCGTTGGCTGCTTTTATTCGGACTCTTTCTGGGTTTTAGGGCGGCTGAGATTAAGAAGGTGGTTGGGGAAAAATTAATTATTGTGGTAGAAGGGAATTTCATCTTTGAAATAATATCATTTATTACTTTGTGGTATATACTGTTAATTAATGAACTATTTATTAAATGAATATGAAAGGAGTAATAAGATAAAATACAATTTCTTTAGAATAGATCACGATTGTAGTATCAAGAATATTGACCATCAAAAATTTTAAGGATATATCTAAGACGTTTGGAGAAAATTAAATATTTCAAGTTCTCTTTTCTTCAAACTAAATAAAGAACTTTCAAGTACTATAAATTTGGAAACCCAAAAAATAATAAACTTTCTCATATTGAACCAAGATATTTATTAACATTCCTATAAACCGAAACGACTTCCACTTCCACATCCATCCACTCACAGTCCATGAAAGACATAAACTGTTACCGGGTCTCGGCCCTAGGGCCCCGGGATCTTTAATTAAGAATAATAAGCAAACACGAGATTGCGGTTATAAAAAAATCCTAGTCAATTTTGCGCGCTCTCCCGGTCCCACCTGTTTATAATCGTCCCTTTTTTCGCCGTCGCCGACGTCATCTTCTCTCCCTCAAGGAGCCGCGCATCTCTTTTCAAGCGGCGCGTTAGTCCAGCGCCTTAAATGAGTTCATATCGTAAATTCCTCGCCTCGCGGCCTCCGCCGCGGTAGCAACATTGTGTATGCATAGGGTAGCCGCCGCCGCCTTGATATAGCCCCGGGCGCGCGCGGCGCTGCATCTTTGATTCTAAGCCCTTCCAATATAGCTGCAGTAGAGCAGCGCCGCCGCCGCCGCCATATCGACGCTTATGATGATGATGATGATTATGCCCTCGAGACTTCGCATATTACCTGCCCGCGTTCGTTTGCACCTGTTGTGCTCGCCCTCGCCGTGAGCTTCGGGACTGGCACTTTGCGATGTGGCTTCCTTTTATTAATGTGAAATTGGAAAAACCGATGCGCTGGAGTGATAAAGTGCTGTTGGTATTTCCGCTGATTGCTTGAGGAATTTTTGTTTTTCGTGGACGTGGGAATGGATCTGGGCTACTTTTAATGCTTTACGTACTCGTGTGAGTAAAGCAGTATGTATGGAAATGGTGTTTGAAATATTAACTAATATTATCGACTTTCTTTCTTCTTCTAAAAGGTTCTTGTATATAGCTCTTCAAAAGGATTCCGTTATTCTTGGTAATGTTTCAAAGTAATAATCGTATAAATTTCTTTGCTTCTTTCAAAAGTTTTTTAGTCTTTATAATGCCATTAGGAAACATCTTCTCACATCTGTTCCTATATTTTTCTCTTCTTCGTTATGCGAATTTCTCTCTCTCTCTCTCTTTTAAAATTCGCTAAAATAGGCCGACGACTAGTTTTTGATTTCGTCTCTTCTGAATGGACTTAGTATTTTTCGCTTTCTCTGTTAAAAGGCGGCGTTCGCGTGCGTGATTCGAGATGGTTAAAGCTTTCAGTTTAAGTGCAGAGTTATTTCATCTCTTCCAGAATCCTTGACATCTGGAACTCGGCAATCTAGTTTATCCCGTTGAAATTTGCGGTAATTGGATAATCAACTACGAAACATTCACACCACAGCTGTGAATTATAAAGTCTCTAAAAAGTGTCGTACTGTATTTAAAAACATCTCGCACCTGGATATAATGACGGTACGTAAATCCTTTAGGCTACAAACTATTTTACCTTTTTAATGCACTTAACTTCGTTATGCCAAATCATCACACGTTCAGTTTTTTTATCAGCTTCCTGCAAGTACAAATTATTTTGTCAACTTACAAGTTCTTCTTTTAAGTAAAGTAATATACATATTTTCACCCATACATCACGGCCGTGAAAAGTTAATTGCATGATTCATAAATTACTGTATTAAGCTCAAAAAAACGTCTTTCATGCAAGGATCTTATAACTACCACTTATTCAAAATTTCATAATAAATGTATAAGCAATGAAGGAGAGACTTTATACTTAGTAAGAGAGAAAATCTCTTAAATTATACTTGCGCGAGGTTTGGCGATGGTGAAACTTTTCGCCGATGGTCCATTTTGAAGTCACGACGCGGTCCGTTTAACGCGGACTACCACAGCGAGTGGCCAGTGCGCTCTTATCCTCACTCTTTCGAGCAATACGTATCAAGGCATAAAAGATCGCTGGTACTTTTCAAAGATTGGTATATACGCTGTAATATCCTTGGTGAAATGCAGATACCCGCATTAAAATATAAATATGAAAAGGCCTTAGGTGTTTACCCACTCCCATCAATTTTCAAAATTTTCGTTATTTCTCGTCATCCATACGCAACTATATTCATCCATAAATTTGCGTTGCACAGAAGCGTCGCACCTCAAAACAATCCAATACCCTCCGTTTTGACCTATACCCAACACACTCCGTCACCGAAAAGCGCCAGATCAATGTCAGCACGCGAAACCATCCCAAATTGTCAATTCCATTTACATGTGCAAACGGAACACAAGCAGCATTCGCGCAGCAGCTCGAAAGCCAATCTCCCCCGGCGTGGCGATCCGGAACCATAGGGGCTCGCTCTCCGCTCGCTATCAGGACTTGATTAGTAGCACGTCGAGCGCGCGATCTCTAATACGCTCGGCACGCGCGCAGACCGGCAGATAAATTAACGGCGATACGCCGCTCACGCTCCAGCAGGAGCAACAGAAGCTCGCGCTGTACTCGCTCAGACCTCGCTATATATATATATATATATACGCGTATCGCGGAGAGATGTGGAAGAAGGATGGGCTGCAGGTGCTGCCGCTGGACGCGTCTACGAATGCTGTGCCGAGGATATGTACTCGTACTTGCTCCCTTACCGGCGGCACTTCATCTTTGTAGCGATGCTCCTCGCGCGGCGTGGTTCTTTTGCCTTGGACGTTGGATGTCTTTCGCAGGATGAGGGCTTGGGGTAGGGAGAAAATTATTTTATTATTTAGTGCTTTTCTTTGTTGGGATCATAAAATGTGAGAGAGATATCGCTGGCGAAATTAGTTGTTGAAAGTATAGGAATAATTGATGCAATACCATTTGTCTGAACAGAGCGAGAATCGTACTACTCATTGCATCAATCCAACGGAACTTCGTGGATACCAAGGCCTACAATGAATCGTTGAAAATTTTTAGCCCGATTCTCCCGAGCTCTCAGGCACTGTCGATGTATAACCGATCAGATCGCAGATAATGAAAAACTCTCTCGCATTCGAATAATAAGCCACGAGCCTCGCTCTTTCTCAAGTACACACACACAAGCCCCCCCGCGTATGATCGATTTGCAAACGCAGCCGTGTACAATGCGCGCCGCGCTCTTTTCTCATGGAAGCCGATAATAAGCGCGAAATCCCACCTCACGTGACCCTTGAATTTTCGAATCATTTAACTTGCGAAACAACGCACACTCACGGGGAATCGTTCTCGCTCTCGTGAGAAAGGCTCGGGCAAAATTATCGGCACGAGCGCGCGCTCCTGATTTCCGAGAACGCTCGCTCTTCATATATACCAGCATGAGAGAACGAAAGCAAGAGAGAAAGAGTATATACAGCCGTTCGACTATACTCGCGCGTGCGGTGGGCCAGATTGAGAGATCAAGCCGAGGTAAAAGGTTCGCTCCCCGGGACACCTACGTGCAGTTTACCCAGCCGCACAATGAGGATACGGTGTGGGCTCTGTGAAATACGAAATTATGGAGATTGCCGGGGCACTCGAGCAGCCCGTGAATTAATATTAATTTAATTCCGCACTCGCGGCGATGCGCGATTTTTGCTTGGAGTACTTCGTGCGAGGGCTAATGATTATAAGGGATGCGCGCTGTGTTTAGCCGATACGCTGTTGCTGCTGTCTCGCTACGGCCGAAACGTAATTCCTGCCGTAAGTAAAAGCCGGAGAAAAAGAGAGCGGCCCCAGCCACGCCTTTTACATAAAGTTTATGTGTTATTCATATTATTTTGATGAGATAATTTTAGCAATCAAGCGCGCGCTGTTATGGAGTGAAGATTGTCGCGCGGACGGATGCCGCTGTGTTTTCGAACGTGAAATTAATTCTTAAAGTCCGATTCCGATGATTTTCAGCAGCGCTGCGTTGCGAATAAAGGGCGTTTACGTGTGCGCGAGCGGAGAAACAAAAAGTCTGGCACACAGTGTTTTTCGAGCACTCGAAAAACAATAGGAACGTAATGGTCGAAACAATCGGCCCCACCGAATGACTATCATTTTCGAGTGCAGCTCTTTTTCGTACGCTCACGAGCAATCATTAAGATGTAAAAGCCTAGATAATTTGCATTCTCAGCGAAATTTCTCATTATCCCTACACGAGAAATTCTTTTTTCTTCATTCACGTAACAAAAGAATGGAATATATCGAAATTAATCTCGTTCGAGAAGGAAAGAGAGAGACAGAGAGAGAGAAAACAATCGAAACCAGGCCCACCGAATCGACGCCGTGTCTGAGAGTATATATACAGATTGCAAAGTCACGACCGCGCGGTGTGGCTCTCTCCAGAGCTCGCAGCATAAATGAGCCGTCTGCAAACGGCACCGTGTACGTATATGCTTCTTACGGAGAACTTATTACGGGGAGCCATCTAGTAAAACTTATTAAGGCCCATCTCGGAGTGGAAAAGGAATCGGGAATCTCGGCTGCCGAGAGTTCAGGGAATATGTATATCTCCGGCTGGCTTCCGAGAAGCCAAATGCCGGCCAAGTTGGTCAGCGCTGGGAGGTGGACTCTCACTCGCGAACTGATATATTTTTATAAGGTTTGCTTTTTATTTGGAGCGCTGAGGAGAGAGGTTTGGCTTTTTTTTGCGCCGCTAAGCAGAGTTCCACGTTCGTGGAAGGCAGCGAGATTGTTCGAGTAATATATTTTATATTTCTACTGAAGTGGGGTAGAGAGGCTAAGGATATAATATGGATCTGTGAATGGATACTTATTAAAATTTTTCTCGCGTGTGCTTCGGAGATCTGCAGGCTTTTGAAATAAGAGTTTAATTATCTTCTTTCAGATTTTTTTCTATTCATAATAGTTTTAGAAGAGTTGGAATAATTTTTCTCGTGATTTTAAATGGTTTCATTTTCTACGAAACCGTTAATAGTCCGCGCTTGATTTAATGTTTATGCCTATTGACTATTACAGGCCTGCAAGAAACACCGACAAAATTAATTGATCAATAACTGTTACTAAAAATTTTACTAGAGATTGCATTCACATATCTTCAATTTGTGAAAGACTGTGTTTAAGTGGTATACAGACTTCTATTTAACCACTTTCATCGTTTTTCTTCATTATCCATTCATACGGACCAACAAATAGAACAAGAAATAGGTCGAACTCTATGAAAAGAAATCATGAGGATTACCTGAAGAGACTATATCTACCACAGCCTTAAACATTGATTAATCACATACACGCAAGAAGAACATAAACACCTCACATCCAGTTAGAGCTGAGCAAATTTCCGATAATCATTGATTGATAATTAAGCAATCAATAGTCATTGAATAATTCATGATGCCTAACAGACCCTGTGAAATTTGCATTCTAATGAATTAGAAACACTATTAAAATCCCGCGCACAAGCTTTTTAAATTACGTTCGCGCATGTAGCTACACAATAATTGATGATAAACGAACAACTCATTGAAGTAAACGCCGCAACTTTGACGGCCAAGTTGATGATTTTTATTATAATAAGTTGAATACGTGAATCTCAGGAGTTTTTAATTTTGACTTTACTTGACAATGTTTTAGTTGAAAATTAGTATGAACAAATAAAAATATAAATTTACTTGTGTAAATTACTAAATCAATATTAATATGCGAATTATTTTACGGTTTCATTTCGGAATGGATTTGATGAACAAAGTAGATACTTTTTAAAAAATATGACAAATCGTTAAAGAAATAATTAATTTAAGTTTATAAAATAAGTTAAAATCGTCAATTTCAATCAAAGTTAATTAAATATCATACATTCATCATGTAAAAGAACAAAAGAATAACTCCTGCATTTTCATTATCCGGATCAGCAAAAAACGTAAAAAAATCCCAAAGATACATTACCCACCAATCCAAAAAATCAGGATTAAAATTCCCCCTTACTAAAATGTAAAACCTCTTATAAAGATTCGCCGGCACGGCGATGCGTGTGACCCCTTGGCTCGGTGCACCTGCCTGACCTCGGCGCGGCGAGCCTCGGGCTCTCGGGCATGGGAGCGCGCGCGGCTGTCTCGGTCGCGTGGGCAGCTCGCTTACACGCTCCCAGACTCGCGCCGCTCGCGCGCGTTCCGCCGATTATATCCCGCCGCGCGGCGGGAGGAGTGGGGCTCTCTGTACGGCTTGAGCGCGCTGTGCGCCTTGCGGAGAGCGGGTTTTCTCTTTTTTTGTATCTTGCGAGGTTTCTTGGCTTTTGTTTTTTCAAGAGCTTTCTGGGAGCCGCTGCAGTTTCTCGGGCTGCCGCTGGGATTGATTTTGCTTTTTTCGAAAGCTCTTTGTTGAGATTTCTTGTGATTTTTTCGGCGTTGTAATGTTTTGAGTTTGTGAATGATTTGAGATATTCGGGATTTTGTTTGGACTTTAATTTGCCTCTTAAAAACTGACATTTAATAAATCCGTTTTTCAACCAATTTTTTAATTTAAGAAAACATCTTGTTTTCATGTTGTTATTGACTAGAAGAACAAAGAATTGGCAATGAAATATGAATTCCATAATTGTTGGTAAATATAAGACATTAACAGCCTTAACTGAAATATATTTTCAAGAATTACTCTGTATTAATATTCAAGTAAATATAATAATACAGAAACTCATATGCACAAGTTAAAACATTGTTAGCTATCATTGCTACTATTTCCCTTTTCCGTATCAACACAGCTCTTACAATTATTAAAATAACCTCGTCCACTCAACAGGCCCGCAATCAGCATATCTCCCAGCTCCAACAATCGCAAATACCTTTGTTAACGAGCACCTTTCATTTCCGACCTGGCCAACATAATCGGCCCGGCCCTAAAGACTCTGTCCTCGACCGGGCGAAAAATAAAAGCCCGCGCTCGCCGAAAAGCAAACTCCCAGACAGCGAACTCGCATGCAAAGTAGAAATGCAAATAATTGCCGGCAGCCTCGAAACTCCAGAGAGCGCGCGAGCGCGCGTAATCTGCAATTACGTCTATATGGAAAAGCCGCGCTTGTATTTTATGCCCATATGATCGCAAAATTTTGCACGCGCGCGCACTGCATCCGCGGCGTTCCCAAGCTGTGCGTTGAACTCGCGCTCGCGGGGTGTTTCGTTACAGAGAAATGTAATTGCCCACCGCTCGCACGTAACTCGCGCAATGAAACTCCACGGTTCATTCATAAGCTACTCGAATTACACACCTCCGCCGCGGGTCGCCATCTTAATATTTCCGACACATTTTTTTTTCTCTTCGGGTAAGCCGATAGCGAGCGGCTAGAGCGATACGCGGAGAGCGCGTAAATTAAATATCAATATACGTCGCTGCTCGAGTTCCTCTGGCCTGCTGTTGTAGAGCGAAGGCTAGGGGCTACGTCGGAGAGCTTTGTTTGCCGTTTATCCGCTTGCCTCTATGCTTGACGTTTCGCTTTGTGAGCTGGGATTGACTTTCCAAATGGGATGTAGTAGCTTGTGTACGGTTAACGCGAGCTGGAATACCGCTGTTATACGTGTTTATAGTTTGATTTTATAGAGTAAAGCTTAGCTCTTTTTCTTGTTGTAAACTTTATACTAACTTTTTCATTTCCAGTTTCAAACTTTTATGAGGAATCTCCAGCGGCGTGTCCATCATCAAAGTGACACCGGCGCGTCGATTTAAAATCAAAAGATCCGAGGAGAAGATTATTTAATTCCTGTACATAATCTCACATAAATCCATTAGATTCCTATTAGCGGCGTACAAGAATGCCATTAACGGAACATTCCGCTGAATTAATGAAAGCTGCTCGGAGCTCGCATGTCCCGCCTTATCTGAACACGTCGCCTAAATCTCCTTTTAATTGATCAACCCGAGCGCGTGTTACGCCGCACGCGAGTAGCTCCGCTTATCGTCGCGATTCCCAAATACGTTAACTTTATGCGTCTCCAGAGAAACGACCCGGATGACGCTCGTAAAGCCAACCGACCTCTGGAAAAGGAAAAAAGTTGGGCAATACACCTCGATGTTGAATGCTGATTAGTCGAAAGTTTGACGTATATACCCAGCGATTTCTCAAACTTTTAGGCTACGTAAACAAACCTAAATTGACACAGATTTTTCTCCGAGCAAACGCCATCCGTCCGCGTATATACATCTATCGGAAATTATCGTTAGCTACTCGAATTGCCATGGAAATTCGAGACCATCAGGGAGATAAGTGCGAGGACTGCAGACTTTACGCGCCGCGCCTGAAGTGCGCGCAACCGGAGAAGCGCCCGAGTATCGCATGTTGTGTGCGCACGCGCGAGTAACGCGAGCCGTTACTATTTTTTTATACCGACTAATGCCCGAAACTAAGTGCCTCGTCACGATGCTAGCTCGTTGAGTTCTATGCGTTTTTGCAATTGCGCGCTAAGTGCACGGATGGGTTTTAGTGCGCGCTGGATGTAATGGTGTGTTCGATCGGTTGGAATTTAATACTGTATTTGCTTTCGTAGGTTTCGTGCATAGTTCTGTAACTGATTTTTACTAGTTTTTAATGGATATTTGTTGAATAAATTTGCTGAATAAATAAAGAATGATGCAATATTTCATTTTTATTTCCAAACGCCCATACATTACATAAAAAGCGCAAAAAAGCCCCATCGTTATTAACGTTAAAAAAAAAACTATAATCGCACCTGTAAGTATTTACTCACGATCGAGCCCAGGCACTTGCGCCCGGCCGCTCGGTAATTCCTCGAAAACTTTCGGCCGGCAGGCTGACCCATTGACCCTCGCAGCACGCGAAACTCCGCGTGCGAGCTGCCTCGATCACTGCGGAATAAAAAAAAATCGCAAGATGAATAAAATGATTTATAATGGTGTAATCGGAGCGCGCGCGATGCGGCTGCGCGGCCGCTACATCGCTCGCCGGCCCCGGGGCCATTATTGCTCTGACCTCGCCGTGAAGTGGGCATTACCTGCCTACATATCGCGCCACAATCGGACATTATTCATAATATACACCGGCGCGCCGCTCGCCCCGGAATTACTCGAGTGCGCGTGCTGCTTCTTATCTGCGTTATTGTTGGCGCACGATAGCCGGGGTTCGTCAGTGACTTATATCAGGGCGCGAGCGATTATTGGAATGCGCGTGCTTTTCTCATTTAGCTCGCTGGCTCGATGCGTGGATTGATATAGGAAGATTGCGGGATTTGTATTGGATGGATTGTGTAAGGGCCGTAATGGGGGCCGTAGATTTTACTCGAAATGAGAATAAAAAGAGCTTGATTGCGGAGTCGTTAATTTGGAATTAGAGGCGGGAGGCGGCTTTGGTGTGCCTGCATCGCGTGGGAGCGGGGAATATTCTGTTAACGATATAGCGAGTGTTCGCTAATACGCTGAAAAGCCCCGCGGCTCGCGGTCCAATTCAGTTAAAGCTTTTATCTCAATTGAACGGGCATTTTCAGTCATTTTCCGAGCGGCCTACACGAAGAAACTACCGCTGAGCGGTTTCCCCGTCCGATTTTACTTTTCGTTTGAAAAATATCCCCCCGATATCCAGCATCGATTACACTTTTGCACAAAAACTTTCTCTATACAAGAGAAAAAAGCCCAGCGAATAACACATTTCTGATTGAAATCGGAGCACTCAGACGGGCAGGCTAAAAAAAAAAGAACGGCTGGAACGGCCAAACAGTAAAATCACGATAAAACCGCAGGGTTTCCCCGAGCGCTCGTCTACTCGCGAATCTCGCAACAATCACCACTTTGTTCCATCGCGGAAGTAGAGCCAGCAGCGGCAGCAACCACTCCTCCTCCTCCTCGCGATCCAATTTGCCCGTAACACGACCGCGCGCGCGCGCGCCTCTAGAAAGAGAGGTAAAATCGTACAGCGACGACGTAATTGATTGTTCGAGCGAGCGCACGGCTGCATTGTGAGATAGTATGTATATAGAATACAGGCTCAGCGATTCTCCTCGAGGAGAGAATCGCGTGACGCCTACTCCGGCGTGTATATTCGGCTTTTCGTGCGAGGAGAGTAGCAGCGATCGACTTTGTACTTTCTCTCCGGGAGTGGGCGGGAGTCTTGGGGTATTGTATAGGTGCAGAGGTCGATTAAGGCGCGCGCGCTGCTTTTGCGATCGGGGGGCGGAATTTTCGAGCGGTGTTGGAGCGTTGCGAGATGGCTTATTGTTTTTGTTTCTCATTTTGTTGCGAGAGGTTTTTTCGGTAACTGTTGCTCGCGTGATTGGAACTGCTTTAATAAATATTTTGAAAGTTGTGCTGTAAATATTGATATGCGAGGGGATCGAGAGTAACTGTATATCATTGTATGAAACTATCCTTAAAAAAATTAATTTGTAATTTCGATGAGCTCTGTAGATTCGGCCGAGAACTTTCTCTTTGAAATCTTTAATGCGATCCCCGTATTACTATACATCAGCTTTTTTCACACTCTCCATCGGCTCGCTGCCCCCGTCCAGAATTGATTTTGTAAAAATCTGATACTTTCTCTCCGTCCCCTCGATTCCCGAATATATCTCGCAATTAATTTTTTGCCACTCCAGGAAGTGCAGCAGAGCAGCTCATCAGCGACGCCGAAGCCTCCCTGATGAGCGACTTTCTTCTCATTTTTTTTTCTCCCCCACACGCGGGTCACTTGCATACACACATACACACGCTCGTTGCACGAACGAGGTCGACCTCGCACGAAAATTATGATCCCAAGACGGGGCGTCCTGTGCATTACGCTCGTTCGGAAAAAAAGTGTGGGACAGCTGCTCGCAGGAATCACGGCGAGGCTCGTAATGCGTATAATAAGCCGGGCAACGCGCGCGTGAAACTCGCGTCGCGATATACATTCGGCAGGCTCGCAATTTTCGGCGCCGCGGTCACGAAGCGCTCAATGGGGACATTACGACTTGCGCTCTCGAGTTCGAATTACGCGGGCAGGAATTATAACGTTGGGCGTAACGAGCGAGGTTTTCTTTATACACTCGGGAACGAGGACGGATCCATGTGTCCTTTGTCGGCGCGGCGCGCAATGATCCGTGTTGCGGGGTTACTGGAAATTTTCGGGAAAGGTGATTATATTGGCTTATTTCATAAATAAACGTTATTACATTCGTATGGTATTATAGTCTCTTTCATAGAATGCAACCGAGAGCGGTGGGTCATTGGGCGCATACGGTAAATTACGCTCGACAAGAGTCCCTTTTTCGTTTGGACGGAAGGTTTTTTTTTCGGTGGACAGCGTTGTGAGGTTTTCACAAAGTGACACGCGGTGTCATTTTTGAGGGTCCCGGCGGGTGTGTGTCGATGGATGATCCCATTCTTGGTGTATTGTATAGTTGGATGATGCTCGAGCCTCGGCAGGCAGAGCGAATTAGGGGCTTGAATATAATGTATAAAAATGACAGGAGATCTGATGTTTGGGTACGTTCTAAACATTTTTTAAGGGCTCATTGGTGTATTTGAGTGAAAACATGGGAGGAATTTATAGCTTGGTATTTATCTGGTGATTTCTGATTGATAGTTGGAAAAAATCCGTATACAGAAAAGATGAAATATTAACATGCGTGGATAAAAGTCTTATATAGATAGTACTTTTTAAATAAAATGTTTAATTCCAAATTAAAATATCGTAAAACATGTATAGAAACATTTAGTTATCCAAAATTGTTTTCTTTCAAAAAGTTATAATTCGCTAAACAAACAC